>VYXH01009241.1:73138-108757 GCA_013397275.1 Burhinus bistriatus | reverse complement strand
TCACTGCTTATGCTGATTAGATAATGAAGCAGACTGTAAAGAAAATTGTAAAGCCAAAAGCTATTTGTAAGAGCTGGTTGAGATCTTTCCAATGAATATTTCAACAGGATTTCATCTCAGATCCTCTTTCATAAAATATTCACAACCAATGTAATTCTTCAAACGGATCTATCGTGCAAACATTCTAGAAAAAAAATCACTAAAAATTAGGAAAAAAAGTCTAATCTCTTCTCTTTTTTTCTCTTTCCAACAAGTTGCTTTTTCTCCTCAAAACAGTAATGCTAAGATAGTGTAAAAGGAATTAATTTTTTTCATCAAGAACTACAACATTCACAGGGTTTTGAAGAAAAATCCTATCTTCCTGTTTAACAAGAAATTCACACACAGAAAAAGACATCCCTGTTGATGGCCACCCCTGCTATTCACTGCAACTCACAAGATTCCCTACAGCACTGAGAAGGCTTTGCATGCAGGCAACCCATACTTTTCAGAGAAGACGTGGCTCCAGTAACAACAGGGTTATACCCAAGCCTCTGTCTGGATCCTTACCTCAATCTATTGTCTTATATTGAGCAAATAAACAAGTCACATTTTGTTCTAAATAAGCTAAAATGTGCTAGCTAAAGCTAATGCAGGTGCAAGGAAATCTCTGAAACTGTATACTCTTGATTACACCAAGTGAGTTTTCTCAATTTGGAGAGATGTTTTAGGCAAGATGTTGCAATTTGTACTTTAAGGATGGATTGCACTAAACTCAGTTGCTTTTGAAATCACAGCACCCATTGGTAACTGTGCTTCATTACGCCAGTGCCCTCAAAGGAATGAAAAACTGGAGAGAGAGATCACCTTTTACTGTAAAGCACCTGTCAAGGAAGTCTGTGCCCTGTTCATTAGACACAGATGACTGCAATAACATATGCTAGACCCTCAGTTTCTTAAGTCTTTATATACTGTATAGAAGATGTTACATGCATAACTTTGCAACTAAACAAGGGGCAATTTAGAGGTTAGTGAAACAACTGGGTTTTGGCTTACATTGCTTTGAAGGATACTTAACAGAAAATATTCTGCAAAATATGAGTGTATCATCTCTATTGGATCATGGATCCATGATCCTCCCTGTCACTACTCTTTCCTGGAATAAAGGATGTTACTGTGAAATCATGGTGCAGGGTTGGTGTGTAACAGGCTGCTTTTGGCCAAATGAAATGTTTAATCCTACATTAGTGCATAGCTGAGGCATCTGGGAACTTTCCACAGTAAAATCACTTATGTGTGTGATCAATGATTTCTCTAATCATTTCACCAAGTTGTCCTCTAAGTTGCTGATAAATTACCTTACGGGAATTACAGAAAAGACTTGCAAGCATCATTATGTTTTGTGTGATCAACAACCACCAACTTCTCTTTCTGGGAGCATGTTTCCTGCCTGTTGAAATCACTATGGGAAACTTTTCTGCAGAGGCTGAAAGGGCCTCAAATTATAAATGTTTGAAATGCTACCAACAAACCAGTGCAACAGCAGGGACAGCTCTCCTCTGTAAAGGCTTTGACAGCTTGCAAGAGGAGTCCAGCAGTGCCGTGCTGGCAGCACCCATCCTGCTGGCTGCTGCTGAGCACTGACCTGCTGTGGTAGAGTTGTGTGATAGCGCTTGGTCACTGCTGTGGGTTACACTGGATGGGGGAACTCCTCTTTTAACACGTTTGTGTTACTTGGCCCAGATTTTAAGAAGAAATGTCTTTCTTCAAATGGATGATGTATGCATTCAGAAAGACCAGAATTATTTGGAGGTTTTTGAATTTAACTATGAAGATGGTCTAAATACGAACATTTTGTCATTCAAACCACTTGTCCGAATAGTCCAATAGCTCTCAAAATACCAACACTACAGGTCACAATAATTAGCTGAAGTCTTTTTCACAGAAGGTTAAGTTTTCTTTTGCTATATAATTCAACAGAAACTGAACGGGTTGGGTATACAGCAATGACACAGTGGACACATGCTAATATATTACCCTTCCACCATTTTTTCAAGTGTTTGACCCCTAATTTCTGTATTGGAGGTTTATCAGAGCTTATCCTGTACTGCACTATTACAGAATTTGACTGCAGAAACACTGAGTATTTAGGTTGGAAGGGACCTCTGGAGCTCATCTAGTCCATCCCTGAACTCAACACAGGGTCAACTTCAAAGCTAGGACAGGTTTATTGACAGTTTTATCAGTAGAGTGTTAATGCTCTCCAACGAAAGAAATTCCATGGCCTTTTGAGGAACATGAATCAGATTGGTAGATGTGCTCTTCCCATCACCTGCATCTCTCTTGGTAACTTGCCTTCAACTTTCCAGCCACAGCATCACTCTTCCCTAAGTGTGTATCCTGATGAGTCATTAGCAGAGAAAGTGCTTAATCAGATTTTTTTTCATTAAATCCAATTGCAATTTGGATATGTGCCTTTTGCCTCTTGTCCTCTGGCTGTACACTTCTGAGAAGGACCTTGCTCTGCCTCTTCTGTAACTTCCCTTTTTGTAGGATTATAATAAAGCTTTGTTTTCTTCGGGATGAGTATCGGAAAAAATTCTCTTCAATATGCATTTTGATATGCTAATATTCCTAAACATTTAAGAATACCATTTCATCCATTCCATAAGTAACCTAATTTTTTAATTCTGTGAAAAGTTTCTTCTGTAGTTTCTTGAGTCTTCTCGAGAAAAACACTTTCTGAGGACTATTTTTAATTCCACTTTCCTTTCCCTTGCCATCTGCATTTACCTGAATAGTATAGAGTGAACTGAAATTTATTTGGAATATTGAAGATTACTCTGCTCTAATTAAAGCTTTTAAAACTCTTGCTCTTTCGTTTTAACTAGCTACAGAGAGTTTTTCTGCTTTGTCATCTTGGCTCATATTTTTTTGCTGAGGAATGTGAGGTTATTTTCAAGGCCTGTTCTTCATACAATACTTGAATCACGGAAAAAGATGCATGACTTAAGCACTAAACAGAGACTGCTCTCCACAGCCTCTCTATACCTTTGTGATCGTTAAGAAGCCAATGTTATAGAAGAATGATAAATCTGTCCTGGGCTGCTAGTATAAAAGTTATATGAAAAAAGCTATGTGGTAGCATAAGTTATTCCTGGAGACAAAGTTTGAGTTCTAAACTCCCAAATAAACTTCATGTCTATAATGCTAGCTGTTTCACTGAACCTTTGTGCCTTAGCCTCCACCTATAAAACAGAAATTGTCACACTTCCCTACCACACACAGCTATAGCATGGAAGCATTCGTAATGTTTCTGGGAACTGCAGGTATTGCAATAATGTTGGAAAGGAACAACAAGGGAAAAAAAAGATATGACTCTTCCCATCCTATGCCAGAAACAGCAGGATCAATTCTACTTCATTCTAAGGCAGCTGAGCTTTCAAATTTCTAGTGTTCATCAGTTTCACCCTTGTATTTTGATGGCTACGTGATTATGTGCTAGAACTTCGAAATAGCCAGTGATGCCTGTATGCTGTCTTTGCTTGGTCAAAAGTTGATTTTATCTGAGGATCTTCTTGAACCACTAGACTTGTCTGAGCATTCAGAGCTGTACACAAATTCAGATCTAGTGTCAGTCTTTTAATTTGTGGCTAAATCTGATTTTTGAGCACTGAAAAACCTAAGCTAATGTTGCAACCATTATAAATACACAACATGCGGGGTTTGGGGGAAAGCCAAATCATTGCTAATGCTCAGGTTTGAGAATAGAATAATTGAAACAGACCTAAAGTGTTGTGGCTGAGAATTATGAAGGTATTAAGGTAAATTGACACGTTATATGTGTTATTGAAAAGATGATTGCACAGCTCAAATGTAAAGGCATTTTTCTGAAGTTCTGTTGATCAATGGTCCTGAAACTTTCTCTGCTAATGACATCAGTCTACACACTTAGGGAAGAGTGATGCTGTGGCTGGAAAGGTAAAGGCAAGTTACTGAGAGAGATGCAAGCAATGGGAAGAGCACATCCACCAGCTGGTGACAGGGTGCTCTTTATGGAGGATACACACAGTGTGCAGGAAAGGATGTGGTGCCTCTTCTCCATCAGGGTGTCTTAGAAATGCACTGGGCAATATGGGCAACCAACCAAAAAGTGGGGTATTTTTCCTCCTTCATAAGGTGATGTTTTATGTAAGTAAATCCATAATTCTTATGACACATCTGCAGACCTATAGTTTTAGGCTTCCGCTGAGTAAGACTAAGCTCTGACTGCTCAGCTATAGCTCGCTGTTTTCTCCCTTATCCTACCTGTGAGAGGTGACTTGTTCAACTGGGTGAATTAGGTGTAGCCTATCAGCCCTTGCTGGTACTGTATCTCCTGGCTTCCTGGACATTGTAGGAAAGTCTAGAAAGAAGTTGGTGCCTTGCTGTCCTGAAACATAACCCTTGTCCCCTAACTACTGCTAGCCATGAACAGTCCCAGTCCATCAGATGACAAAATTCTGAAAACAGAGCTGTCACTGTTGTGGCAAATGCAGCCATACACTCAAGTTAATATGTTCTTTTCCTAGTTATAACCAATAAACATGTCAAAGAATGTTTCAAGTCAAATATTTTCCGTTTGTTTTTTATTGAATTCCAAAGTTGACAGCAAGACTTGGTTTATTTGAAAGACTATTTGAGAATTTTAAGTACATGTTTAGTTAGAAAGAAACAAACAACAAAAAAGTAGCAACGGACAATGTATACTAGTAAAGTATTTTTTGTATGCACTCTTTTCTGTCCCTCTCTGAGCAATGGCTTATTTCTTGCAATTCTCCAGCTTTCTACAGGGTGAACTGAGCAACTGGGCACATGAGCACGGTGTTAGCTGAGTGCCCGGGAGCCGTATGGTAGCTCTCCATGTGTCTTCACTGGTGTAGATGATGGTAAACAGAGAAACAAAGTCTCTTCAAAACAAACTGCTAATACAGACACTGTCCTGTTTTTCTGGAGTTTTACGAGCAAATGCTTTCCCTGGAAATTGCTACAGTTACATTTCTGCATGGAAAACTGTGTAGCCTTCAAAATTCCAGCCAGAAATACACCTCTGCCATGAACCAAATGTGTAGGAGAGTGCCATGCTCTAGTTAAAGACTTGCAGAAGGTTGACCGTAAGAGGTCTTGGAGCATGACAGGTCCAGCCCTGCCTTCCTTGGTCACAGAAACCGGTGCTGTGGCCTTCTTGTGAACATAAAGCATGGAATAACCATCCCATTAGTATGTGAAGCTTAGGTCAGATTTAATTAAAACCTGCTTATGTCACAAGCCTATTGTACCACCTTGTAAGCAGTGGCTCAGGTGGTGTAGAAGGAAATGAAGGGACAAGTCTCAGGAAAGCTCTGGGACAACTCTACTGTGTATATTTTGGGCAACACTGAACTAACTGTTGTTACTGAAGATAATTCCTTGCAAACACATATGAAAATATATAACACTCATCTTAGGGGCAGAAAGAAGCCACCATCTCTTGTGGAAGCTTTGCAGACACACCTAGCCATGGCTGCTCCATGTATTCCAGATATGTAAAATTTCATAAAATTTAAAACGACCTTGCAGACACTTTTAGAAAATGACAAGAAAACAATGCATTCAAATGCAGATGCAAACTAACTGTAATGAGTGGTTGTTGATTGTTGCCAGCTGCTGAACTGCCACGTCTGACACATCTCATACTTGAGAGACATCTACTTCAAATGTGGTGCTACAGACTGCTCTGTTAACTGTGGGAAACACTTAAATACCTAACTGCATCACAAGATAGGAGCTTTGAAAGAGCATTGGATGATATCCATTCCTCTCTCTAGGATTATCTTTGTTATTACATTGTAAATATATTCTGGCTATGATTAGCATGAACCTCTCTTGATGTGGCCCCTTGTTATGAACAAGATGTTTCTCTGTGCATCATCTAAAGCACAGAAGATAGGCCAAGTGTTTCAGAAGCATATTCATTACTTCACACTGGGAATTGCCACAGTAAAATATTAAATACAGCCAGACCAAAATAATAGCTACTTTAAGGGCTCCATTGTGTCATCAATCAAATGCAGATGGCCCAATTAATACTGTGCAAACTTAATGTTTTGCCTGGAGAATTTCTAGCAGCTAGGGTCACAACAGAAAATGTCTCCTAGGAAATAAAGGCTAATCAGGCTAAAAAGGCTCAAAATCTCCTGAGGAAAAATTATAAATATCGATTTAAAAGTATGGTGTCATAGCAATCTCTAAAAGACTCTGTAACTACAAAATATTTGGGACTCCAAAACAGCTTGGCAAAGGCAGGTCAGTTTGTATGATGCATAAAATAAAAGGGAGGTCCAACACATTCATACAACTACACAGTTTAGAAATTGTGTAACATATAAATCAGTATTGATATATTTTTTCCAGTCTAGTAAAAACATAAAATGTGACCTCCATTATGATATCTTCTTTGGCTGTTACTAAATTTTGTACATGCTACCTAATAAGCTTAACTAAAAGCATAGCTTGAAAAGTAAACTTCTTCTTCCAAGGCAAGTTGAACAATAAAGGATCATTTTGCCTAACTTTTGATGCCTACAATGAATAGGTCTTCAAGTGCCCAAATAACCCTGAGTTCCTTTCTAGCATTAGTGAAGAGAAACACATTTTAGATGTAATTCACCTTGGCCACCTTAGGAAATAGGTAAATTAAATCCTAAACATACGTCTTTCTACTGTGTCCTCTGTTGCTATAGTTAGAGTCATTAGCTCAAACTATGCATAAGGTGAGATAACTTCCATCAGCTATGAAGAAACTGTTGGCACCAGGTGTTCAAAAGAATTATATCAAGCCTTGAAAAATCAAGTCTTAAAATACAAAGCATTAAGTATTCAGTAATGGATTTGCCTTCTCTTCCTTTTACCTGGAAAATATTCCTTAGGCTTCTTGACCTGATTTAAGCGTGTGCTAGCTCTGCTAGCTCTGAGATGTAGGAATAGTAGCCACTGGATGATCAGGAGAAACTTAGCTCTCAGATCCAACTTCTTTTAGGAACAGAAAGAATCCAGTGAAACCATCCACCTGGACTTTCTATTAGGGCTAATGGTACCAGTATTTTCAATATCATTCGTTAGAAAACTCTGCATTTTCTATATCTTTTATAAAAAAAAAGACAAGTTCCCAATTTCTTTTGCACCTCTCTTTTTTTAAAGGCCGTGAAATCAGCTGCTTCGCTTGTTGGAATTGTGTATTAATTCACAGGCTCATAGAATGGTTTGAGTTGGAAGGGACCTTAAAGATCACCTAGTTCTAATCCCCCTGCCATGGCCAGGGACACCTTCCACTAGACCAGGTTGCTCAAAGCCCCATCCAGCCTGGCCTTGAACACTTCCAGGGATGGGGCATCCACAACTTCTCTGTGCAAGCTGTTCCAGTGTTCCACTGCCCTGATAGCAAAGAATTTCTCCCTAATATCTCACCTAAATCTACCCTCTTTCAGAACTTGTCCCAGAGTGGCTCCCACTTGACCTACTCACCAGTGAGTCCTGCTTGATACTTGCTGGTTCCTGTGGGGATAGAGTTAATTTTCCCAAGGATTTGGCACGGGACACAGGTATTCCATACCATGTGAGCCATGTCCAGCCTACAGGGGGGAGCTGGCCGGGGGTCTGAGCAGGAAAATGCCATTTGGGAATGGGCTGGGGCTTCCCAGGTCCAGTCAGTGAGCAGTGCTACAGTAACTGTGTTTGTACATTCCTCTGGTGTTATTGTTGTTGTTTTCCTTGTTCCTCTGCTGTTCTGTTAAACTGTCTTTATCTCAATCCACGAGTTTTGCCTTTTTTTTCCAATTCTCCCCCACAGCTGGGGGGCGGTGAACAAGTGGCTGCATGGTTCTTTGTTGCCAGCTGAGGCTGAACAACGACATGATCCCACACCCACTTGTATGTGCTCACTTGCCCCAGTCACTGGCCCTATGGACACACAGGCCCAATGACAAGGGGTCTGACTCCAGGTGCTGGAGCTCAGACCCCCAGACCCACACATGCACACAGCAATTTGAAATGACACCATGTGCCATTGATGGTGTCAAAAGCAATCATAAATAGCAAAATTTTGCACAGACTACTCAAAACTAGACAGTAAAATGTCTACACACATTATATTAGCGAAACAACTGCAAATGAGGAACAGGTAACTGAAATCACCTTTTGTATGTGTTTAATTCCCAGGCAGGTGTAGTGTTAGATGCATAATAAGGTGAATTACTTAAAATGGATAATTATTTGACTACCTCTAATCACAGTCTAGTGAATTTAACACAGTTTATGATTATCTTTGCAGCTGGGCAATACCGCGTGCTACTCTACCAAATAAATTAGCTACTCAAGCTTGCCATAAGAGATGTAAGAAATGGGGCTGTGCTGTCAGTCAGCTGCGCCACCACTGGGCTGGCTGGCTGCCCGTTCCCCGCCTTCCCTGTAAATCCACATTCCTCTTCTGCTGCTCAGCATAACAATAAAGCCAATCTATTTTCAGACAGCAACAACCTCTTTTGACATTTGCATGTACAGAGGTGATAAAATTACTTCAGGAAGAAGAGTAAGACTGGCTCAGAAATCCCCTGCTTGCCTTATTTTTTTAACCAGAGCCAATTTCTCTAATGTGCCTAGAGGAAATAGAAATCTTATAGCTATGAAAATATCTCAATAAAACAGCCTATTTGTTGTGCCTACGTCTCACCCTGCAGCACTGGAAAGGAAAAATTTATGGATGTGTGGACCTCAGTATCCCGAACAGACAAGCAAAGACCCTCTCCAAATGCGATGGCCTTCCCCTTCATTTCCTCTTCCGCAGCAAGCATTCCCATAATAACATGACACAACTGTTGTAAGGTGTGCTCAGTTGCAAGACCAGGTGGCCCTTTGGTAACGAGGATGAAAGCACCCAGCAATGCATACCACAAAAACTAAACCCAAGAACATTACAGCCATAACGTCATGCTAACACCTACGTATTGGGCTGGGCTGTGTCTTTCCTTTGGGGTCCACCATCTAGATTCCACAGTCCAGCAGAAGAGAGTCTAATAAAACACTTCAGTCTCTTTTTCATTCAGTTTTGTGAACTGCTTCCTTAAAGGATTTTGAGGTTTATACACTCGTCTTGGCTACATGCCACAGTGGGTGGATTCCCAGCTCAACTCTTTGGGGCTATACTGATCCAAGCTACTCCCAACAACCCTAATGCTGCTCTTGAATTTTCATCTGTTGTCACAGACTTGCTCTTTCTTTGTCAAGGCTTATAGTGCCCTAATACCATGGTCAACATCCCTCTTAATGCTTTGTACTTCTAATAAGAATAATCCTCTTACATTGTTCCTTCTCATACTTTATTCTGGCATTAGTAATATGCAAATAGTGAGCTGAAGATTATTATATTCTACTTTTGCTGGCTGTTTTCCTGAGAAATGTATTCTATTTATGGCACATGTTGACACAGCTGGTTCCAATTTTCCTTCTCATGCATAGCAATTTGGGGAAGCCTGCCATACTGCTGTATGTAAAAGCAATCATGCCAGGCTTTTGTTTCAGAGAGCACCCACGCCTATGGGTCCTTTCTACTGCCCGGGGAGGCGACCCTTATGTTCACTTGCCAGATTGTCCTCAGCTTCCTCAGCATATGTGTAGACCCATCACTGGGGTCATGGCCAAGGATAATACCAAGAGGGAGACAATGCTTCTCCAGCCTAAGGCCTTGTTCTCCACCCACTATTCTGGAATAGGAGTGTACACACATGGAGTTAATCAGGGGTAAGTCCCTATGCAGACAAGCTCTTGCACTAAACATACCATTCTGAAGGATGCTGAGGCCTCTAACCACATCCTGGGTACTGGATGTTCACCACAGATTCCCACAGCACTGTGCCTTTATGCTGCCATCGAAACCTGAGCCTTCAATCTTAGCAAAGATCAAAGAGCACGTACCCAGAGCTCTGCTATTAATTTGAAGACCTTTTATGACGTTTATTAATGTGATAGCTGTCATACTTCACCTGCACATTTAAAAAGCCTTTGAAAAGAACGAATTCATCTTCATAGTATGACTGTATAAGTTATCAAATGTCTCATACTATGAATTTTTCACAGCTATGTTTAATCTCTGTATGTGTAGGTCAGGCAAACTGTGCTTTATTTTTCTTTTTCTAGCTGAGCTGAGAAAACACTGAGGGTTTTGTGAGTTACATTATTTTTTGTGGGGAGGCATGGGGAACAACTGGGAAAAGATTCAATGTGATGACCCTCTGAATTCCTGTGGGTCTCCATGTCAAAAGCATATTTTTTTCTACTTTCATATTTTTGGACAAAATTAAAGGCAAGGTTCCAAGTTCAATTCCCAGTTACTGCTGTGTAAAAGTGGAGTAGCTCCACCAAAACCATGGGTATTACACTAGATTTATGCTGCTCTGAGATCAGAATTTGGACGGCAGGCTTTGTGGTCAGTGCTTGACTATAAAGCTTTTCGGCTTGAGGGGTTTGTAATCACCTCTCCCAGAATTCTTTTCAGATGAACTTCAGAAGGCATTTCGGACAATGCTGTGCACTTTTCTTTTAAAAATATGTAATTTGGTTAGTAAGCAAATGTAAATGTAATCTTACAAGTGCGAAGTAGAATAAAACTGGGGAAAGGAACCAGCAAGTCTGGGTTACTTTCATTTGCTCTTTTGCTGATATCCATATTTGGATCTGCTCAGCAAATGCTAGAAATGGAATTACCCCAAAAAATTTTAATGAACCTATTAATTTCAGTTCAAAAATTGATAAACTTTCTGTGCTTGCCTGGCAGGTTTTGCACTGGAGAAGCACTGAGTGGGACTCAGAATTTGAGGGCCATTGAGTTGCATTATCCCTCAGACCCTGGTCAATCCCCACAGCTCTCTTCTGCCTAGTCCTCCTCCTCCCAGTTGCAATGTCACCACTTGTGGTGTCCACAAACTGGGTGCACAGGTGATAGCCCCACCATGGGGATCTGTTCCAGGACCTCTTTCCAGCACCAACACAGTCTCCGTCTCCAGTCCAGTCAGAGGCATTCCTTCCATGGTAGGTGAAGAGCTGACTCATAGCAGCAATTTTTACTTCGTTTGATCTATTGCCTATTAACACCAACTTCTGAGTATTGATTTGGGTACTGAGAAAAGAAAAAAATGGAGACCATAAGCAAACACTAAAGAGAACACTTCTCCTCTCCCCTTCCTAGTCTCAGTTTCCCTTATGTTTGCCTAGGGTTGCAAACAGATGGCCCCAATCTCTTTGGTGAGGTGAAGGGTGGCACAAAAGGTTGTCTATAAGAGAGGGTATAATGGCTTCTCCTGGACTGGTCAGGGGCCCGGCACCTGTTTAAAGTGACCAGAACTGAGAAGACCAAGTATATCATCAATTACTCCATTTACAGCCGTGGTGCCAACTGTAGGAAAAGCAATAATTAATGTTGTGTCAGGGATAATAAAACATCCAGCCATACCAGTGTGCATTAATTATCCATCCACTAGTCACAGGGATGTGGAAGCAATGTCTGTTTGTCTGTTCTTAAGATTTGTACCAGTAAGAGTTGTAATCATCAGCATCCTGCTCCTCTCCCAGGTGCTGGGAGAGGCAATATCATGCTGCCTAAGGACCAAGGACTGCAGACCAGCTGTTGATGCTCTGTGCTCAAAGTCACCACAAAGTGCTCCTTGGGTGTAGTGTTTGCAGCAGGAGGGGCATGGTACAATGACTGACTCAGTGGAAGGAGCTGCATGTGTTGTTACTGTTTCACTTTTTGTGGTGTTCAGATAGGATAGGGTAACTATGAATCCCATTTACTTTTTTAAACCTCACAAATAAGAAGTCATTTGTAGCTTAATTTCTGCTTCTATGAGAAAGTCAGCATTTGGTTCTTCTAAGTTTTTGAGCCTTCAACAGCAGTCTGGACTTTATTTATACATTTCTCACACTCTTGCCCTCTCTCACACACACAGGTGCTCCACCCAGATCCTATGAGGCTATCTTTAGGCTTGCAGGCAGTCTGAATAGTTACTGGAAATCACCAGCTACTTTCATTTTAATTTCAAGTCTTTAAAACAAAACAAAACAAAACAAAACAAAACAAAACAAAACAAAACAAAACAAAACAAAACAAAACCCAAACAAACCACTGTAAACTGAACTTTAGCTTATCATAAGGTATTAAAACTCTGCAGATGTCAGTGCAGTCTGGAGGCTTGTGAATTTTCATAAAAGCTTGAGCTGTTTAACATCTAAGCTTTTTCTGGAATTTTCACTGCTACCCCAGTCAGTCCCCTTTAGTATCCTGCTTTGCAATAACACACTGCCAATAGATACAGCAGAAGTTAAATGAATCATGGGAAAGACTGGAGAATATCGCTGATGGGGAAAATGTGATAGCTCTATTGGACACTCACCACCAGGTCCACACCAACTCTGGTAATTAGGAATGGAGGAGTGGAGGGAGAGGAGCAGTGGTAATGCCTGTTGTGAATCACCCTGCCTCCATTCAGCGATCACTTCTACTGCTGGGTAGTAAACATTATCAAAGGCTCAGAGCAAAGCAGACATTGAACTTTGCAGCCAGCCAGAGCTTGAGTTAACTTTTGCATGTTCATGTGATTCAAGTTAATTTGAATTAGTCTTATTCTCCATATTTTATAGCATAGATACTATATTTGAGCCCTGACATAAGCCTTTCTATCCACACATTCAAATATTAACATATACAGGGTGTATTTTCAGGGTGACACATGACTAAGTGGTTACATTTTTAGTTGGCTGTACTGAAAATTTAGCTTTTAAAGACCACAGAGCATCTCGTCATGTGGTGCAAGCTAAACTATGGATGTTGTCTTAGATTCTTGCTGCACTACCAGGCTCCATCCAGCTCACTTCTCCCCTATGGAAACAGCTAGCTTCCACATAAATTCTAATCTAAGGAGTTGCTGTATGGCCCCATAGTTTTAATTACTTTGCTGTGATCTCTGATTCCTTCACCATATCTTTTTTTTCCCTTGGGAAATCTACATTCATATGCAACATCTGTCACCTATATAATTCTTGGGAACAAAGGCTGATGTCATTACATTTTTCAGCCACGTGTCAAGCTGCCAGACAACCTGTGTGTCTCTTCCCCACACCTCATTTTTCTTTTGATGAGGGTGATGTGTCCTGTTCTCACCACAGGCAGTGGGGTAAATCCTTTGTCTACACCTAGCATGGCCACAGTTCGTGCACTTCTTTCCCAGGGGTGTGCTGTCAAGGCAGATCCATGGAAAAGCCCATGGCCCAACAAGTATGAAGCAGTCTGTGCCTCCAGACAAGGTGAATGTGAAGCATCCTACCTTGGCTGGTTTACGCTTATAGCTGATAGCAGACCTGGAGGAAAATGGATGGATGGTAAAGCTTGAATAAAAATAATTTAAAAATAAAGATAGCTCAGTCCACCAACCACTTAGCCAATTCAGTTTTGGTTGCAAGGGGAAAGAAGCACTCCAGACCCCCATTAAGATAGAGTTTTAAGTGTTTGTGCTTGCTACAGAAGCAGATCTATGTGCTGCAAGGCATGCCCATTCAAATGAGCCAGCTCACTGCCACAAACTTGCTTTCACAAATTCTTGGATTTCCTTCATGCTTTCTTATCCCTCTCAGGGGAAATACAACTGCCTTTTAGATGTCAGCATTTAGATATAATTATGATAAATGCTATACAAAAGATGGAGGCACCTAGAGTATATATCATGTGAAAAAATTAGTCTCTTGCCACCTATGGTGATTAAAAGTTTTACAGTACTTTTTGAAATCATAGGTGTGTTCACTCTCCTTTCCTGGTCAAATTTCAAATTAGACAGCATGCTGTCAGCTTTACTTTATGTAAAGCTTTCTATAGACTGGAAATTTTTCCCTTCACTTCCTCTTCTCTGAAGTGGAGCAATTGCAGTACTTGCTCAGTCCCATTCCGGAGGTAGTTGGATGATGGTAACTACTCACATAGAGGTGTAACTTGCCAACTGAATTATTGTTCCTGCAGATGGTGACACAACTTCAATAAAATCATACCTTCTGCCATATTAGCCCCTTACGTACCTTCATCCTTCTTGTTCACCTCTTACAAAACTTTCTGTCCCAGTGGTTATTAGAACATTTTGTTGTGGTTGTTCTCGCCATGTCTCAAATGCAAAGGCAGGGTAGCACGGTCACAGAAAAAGGAAAAGGTGATGTTGGATGGGTCAGTAGAGGGTGAGATGAATGAATGCGAGATGCTGCAAAGCCACTTTCCAGGGATGAGCTGGAATACCCCTGGTGAGGCAGAGTAAGATGGTCTGGGAGAAAAGAAGCACATTCTCTCTCAAATTCCTGAGATCTGATTTTCCTGCTGCCCTATTCCATGTGGTTTCCTCAGTATGTAGATGTTTGGATGTGAAGTTTAGAATACTGAGTGCCCATCCTACCCCTTAATTACCCCAAGACCCAAGGTAGCAGATTAACTTTCTCCTAGCACTTCATAAATGGGGCTCATGTTCCCAGGAATCTCCAAAAGTCTCATCAGGCCTGAAGTTTGCAGACTTCATGACTATTTCAAATACTTATTGAGGTGTGGATTGTGAAGTGGGTTTCTTGCTCAAATAACGTTGCAGTCTGAGAGATGCTGACCCTGTCAAAAGCTAATTATAGTTCTCTGAAGTACACAAAGGAAATAGAGTTAAAAGAAAAAAAATGATGGTATGTAGATGCTACTGGTGGAACAGTATTCATTTCCCACTATTGTGATAACATGGATACAAAAAAAATTAGTTTGACAGACATCAGCCATAACATGCTTCCACCACTATCTCTAGTTTTCATGTTTGTGTGCTTTTGCTTACAGACACTCAGAAATTTCTTAACAGTTACCTTTTTCCTTTGCTTTTTGGCATTTGCCATTTTTCCTGCCATTTTTCTGCTGGTATTATTCTTCCTGTTTTCTCTTGAGGCCTTCTGTTATCTACTCATGGCTTCATATTATTTCCTCCCTCTTCACCCCATGCTTATTTTAGCTGCTTTTTCCTTCCTCTTACTTACTTTTTCTATCAATTTCCTACGTACTCCTATGTCTTCCTTGCTTTCCTCCACACTTTAGCCAGTTGTCTACTCAGAAACCTCTAATATTTGGATATTGTGATGTGAATGTGAATCATCAAAAACATCTAGAAACCAGAACAGTTTCAGCTTCATAAACAGTGTCCTCATCTGATTATGACAGCCACAACATTTGCTACTGCTTTCCATCGTATTTTTTCCCTAAAATAGAAAATCAATTCCCTGACTGAGTGCAGCACACCGTCATGAAAACCTCCGAGTCAGCACATGGGAAGAAGTGGGGCATGATGAAGGAAAAGCCACCAGGAGGGGTGACAATGGCCCTCTAACCAGCTCTGAGCCTGCAGGGATGACTTATGGTGGTCTAAACTGATGATGAAACCAAGGTTCTGCTCAGGGTGACTTCTTCGTGCCTTGTCATTGTCAGTAGATGCATGAGGAAACTGAGCTCAGGCCCAGGACTCTAATTTCTCAACTAAAAGCTATGAGAATTAAATACACTGTTTCCACTTTTGTCCAAGCTCCAGACAAGGCTTTCTCCTGCCTTGAGTTACAGAAATAAGCTTCTCCTTCCCTAGTAACAAACCATATCAAACTCACAGTGACTTTGCTGTAGCTAGGCTAATAGAAGAATGCATGAATGCATTACTCTCTCCACAGCTTCTGCTTTGCTTTCTCCTCTACCTCTCTGCATTATCTTCTGTCTATTATCTATATTTACCTGTTTTCTGGCTGTGAATATCAAAAGTGTAGAAGGATCAGAATAAATAAATGGAAGAATGTAGAGTGCAAATAAAGCAAATCAGAACATCAGTAACTACTCTAGCAAGCTCTCTTGCACTCTGTGTGGTTGCAGCAAGTGAAATCTCACCTGCATGAAAAAGGTTGAATTTAAGGTAATCTGTTCTCTTTTCTGTAGTTTGATTTCACATTGCAGAATTTCAGTGTTTTATCCTTGCTGCGCCATTTCATTAAGACTGCAAAAAGACAAACCTCCATTAAGTCCCACAGATTTTACAAAAAAATCTACACAGGCTTACTCTTTGCCTTTGAAATAGAGTGTACAAAACTTTTTTATAGTGTATGGCTAATAATATTGCTTCTGGAAACCCTGGTGCTATAACAGAGAAAACATGTGCTTCATTTTGCACAGCAAGCAACAGTGTACTTTTTATCTCAGCTATGTCCAATAGGATTCAGCATTGTCAGCGGTCTGTGGAGCTTCCTGTAAAAGCAATACAAAGTTTTATCAAGATTGTTAAAATAGCGTGGTCAAAAGGATATTAATGTCTATAAAAATTGATGAGAAACTGCAGGTGTCCCTTCTGCTGTGCTTTTTGATGCCTTGCAGCTCTGCACCTTGCAACTACATGGAAGTAGCTGAAACAGAGAAAAAGAACAGGGAAGTCAGCATAAAGCATATTCCTATGGGCCAAAACTGTAACTTTCTCCATCCATGGCAGATATTTATAATGCAAATTTAGCAAGCTTTATAATTTTTTTGGTTTATTTTTTATATTCTTTTTAATTGTTTTTATTGAAAATCAAGGGTCTGATCCAATCCTGTTCTGTCATCAGCCAGATTCCCAGTGAGTTCAGTGGAGTTTGGAGCCCTTACTAAGGACAGATGCACAAACAATGGCCAGCCACAAGCAACTAAGAATTCACTTAGTAAATCTACTGAGAGTGCCTATAAGATACAACCCATCCCAAAGTGTCAGTATCCCGAAGCTTGAAAATGTTCTATTATTACATCTACAGCCTAATCTCTAAGATATCTTTGCAGCTACTATATGCTGTACAGTGACTGGTGTATAGATAATAATAAAATTAAAAATATAAATAATAATTAATCAACAATATTACCTAAACTGCAGCTGCATCTCAGCTCATGGTATGACACCCAAAGGAGCTTTAGACCACCCAAGATGCCAGCAGGTTTGTTAGTTCTTTTCAGAAAGGAAAGCAAACTAGAATTATGCTCACTATCCTCAGCATTCAACAATCAACAATCCAAAGCAAGACAAGCCTGAAAAGACAGATCATCCTTAATCCACTGCTTTGTGAATGCATGTTGCTAGAGACACAGAAGACTTCTTTATCTTAGAAAAAAAGACATCATTTTCAATCAGTGATCTGTGGAGTGCTCATGTGGGTGTGGGAACATATGTGTGCTTCTCAGGGGTCCTGAAACAATGACCGAGGTAGCAAACCCATGTATGTTATATGTATTGTTTTACACATACATGAAATTTCTAAGGGCTCTGTACATGTTCAGAAAAAAGAATGTAAAGGTCTGTGCATTGAAACAGACTGAAATAAAGGGACTGGCTGACTTCCCATTAGGGGAAGGGTCATGAGCTGGGCAGGATTTCAAGTGCCAGCCAGTATTCATGGTTTTGCAGTGATACAGAATTGCTGGTCTGTAATTGACATTGCAACTGGAAAACTTTAATTCCTGATGGTTTAACTCTATCTCAGGACTGTTCTGAGTGCAGGGAAGTGCCATTAAGTGAAAGTGGACACCTTTTTGCTTTCCTGTGTTTTATGGCTTGAACCCAAATCCCCACCAGGAATTCATTTATCCTGCTATAACCACTGTAAGAAACATTTTCCACTCAGCTCAACACTGAACAGGTACAACAAACACCCTGTGAAATGATTGCACCAGATTAGGGCTCAACTATGTTGTTAAAAATATTCAAAACACCTCCTTGCCAAGGACCATTCTTCATTTCTTCTTTCGGTATGTGTAATACTTCAAACTCCAGAGGTGGCCTGTCGCATGCACTGCATCTAATGGAGAAGGCGTGGTTGGTGTGTATTGTTTTAATGAATGGTTTAAAGACAGAGTTCAAGTGTTTATTTTTACGGTCTTTATTTGCTTAAGTTGAACCTTCTGTAGTATTTTAATCTACATGGCATGTCTTCATACCGTGCAGGTAGATTGAAAAAGCATTGGCATATTTTCAGACACAGCACTATAAAATAACCCCTCCTCAGGTGTTATCCAGTGCTTTTTAATAGTCATTCATTCCCTTTCCCCAAAGCTTTGATCTGAAGACACATCTATACAATTGGATGAATCTTTAGAGAATGTGTTTGATATACATGCCAAGTCTTCTTTACAGAAACCTTGCTTCAGAGATTGTGGGAGTGATATGAACAAGTCTGAATCTTTTTAAATGTTGATGTGATATTTAGCCAATATAAAAGCAGCTCACAATGAATTCAACATAACCAAGAGAAATGTATTTTTCAGAGGAAAAGAAAACAGCCTGTCTGGAGTATTGCAGTGTGTCCACTTTCAGCTTGCACCTGCATGCAACGCCAGTGTTTTTTAATATATAGTATTTCATCCTTATAAACAAGAGTCATCCAAAACCACAGCACTCAGAAACATTTTTTAAAAATGGGGAAAAGGGCTTCGTATCTTTTCCAACCATTCTGGAAAAAAATTGGGGGATTAAATGAATGAAAGACTAAAGACTTTTTGAGTCACCAGCTAGAAGGCAGGTTGACTTTTGTAGGCGAGGATTTCTTTTTTCCACTTCAGACCTTCCACTGGCCTACTTACAGTGGCCAATTATAAACCCAGGAGAATCCTCCTTCCCCCATCTGACTGCTGTCTGGTATGTTTTTTGAGTTGCGTGGGTATTTTTTCAACTTGAGTAGTTCTAATGCTCAACATCACACTGTCAGAAATTTCATTTACATTACTTTATATTTATAAGGGTTACTATTTTCATGCTTGTTATTGGTGTCATTGGAAGTGAATGATGTACACATGGCAAGTAATACCAACCAAAATATTAACTAAAACAACTATGCAGAAAGCTTGGATAATGTTATTACCTAAGCAAATTCAAACAGTAAATGTTTCTGTGGCAGGAAGCTGGAGCTAAAGCAAGTGTGCATGATAAATGAGGAACCTTTGTTTCAGCATTCTGGATGGTAAAAGTTTGGAGGAAATTGTCAGGAATGGTGATCTAATCAAATGAAATTACATGCCCTGTCAGCTCCCTGACTCAGTTTCCTCACAGTAAGACAGGAATACTCGTCTTCTTTCATACCCTACAGATCTGCTAGATCTTCCTAGTCCCTGAGCGTGGTGGCACACAGGCAGCCCCTGCCCTTGTGGCAAGACAAGGCCATAAGGGTCAGCCAGTGTTGATTTATTTGTAGGACAAAGCCACAACACCTGCAAAGCATTCAGCCAACCATCCTGACCCTACAAAATTTCTCCTGTGGGTAGGAGCCACAGAATCAGAGGTACAAGATGACAAGTGACCATACCGGAGGAGAGGGATGTCCTGGAAGGGTTCTCAGGCAGAAATCACAGGCAGGTTTGCAGCGTGGCATAGAGCCGGGCTGTGCTGCAGTGCACAGGGTGTGCCACTGGCCTCACCCCGTCTCTGGCCTCACCACATCCCTGGGCTCGCTTCCTCCCATGGCTGAGGACAGCAGTAGGCCTCATAGCCAGGCATTCAACTAAGCCCTGGGTGGGAATTCCACCTGAACTGCTCAAGAGCTGCCAATGGCTTAGGAGACAGCTGTAGGTCTTCCTTGTTCTAGCAGAAGGGCTTCCTATATTAGCTGATCAGTACCAGAAATAGAAATAAATGTTTATCTTAGACATTAAAAATAGCAGATGCTAGGTTCATTGGGTCATAATTAGGGCAAAACCCAGGAAGATGCACAGGTTAATGTGCAATGTGAACCAGATTTCATTTCAGATTATATCTTCTTTGCATGGTGTGGGCTTTTAAGGTCATCTCCATCTGGGACACTGGATAATTCAATTAGAAGATTCACTTTGACTCAAGACCTCATTTACCTTTTGGAGGTAGCACAATAAATCACAGCTTTGTAAGCCGCAGTACAAGACCGTTGCTCTGCCCTCCACCTTGCTCATTGATCAGACTGACAAGAGCACATCTGTCTCCAAGATCTGGAGTTGGTCTTTGTTCCCCTGGCAATTTGGCTCCATGAGTGTGAGCAAGAGCCAAGCAACTGAAGCAGAAATAACACCAAGTAGGAAGAAGTCATTTCCATGCCATTGGAAATGCATGTGCAGAGAGCGACCATGTGTAGCCTGAAATTGTGTTTGTGAATAAATGTTTCAGTTACCATTCTTAGTCTGAGTTTGTTGCTGGCAGTGGTCCTGTGCTGAGCAGTGGTGTCACTGAAGCTGAGCTTGGTATTCAAGCTCAGTTGAAAAATGACAGCAGTGTATGTTTTCTGCCAATTTTAATATGACCTTAGCAGTTGAGCATGGCAGTATCTACACACACTACATTTTGGTGGAGGGATTGTTTTGCAGAGCAAGTCAGGCAAGTGGGATTAGCCAGCAAGGCATCTCTATCAGCAAACACGTTTGCTTTTACAGGGACTCCCCAAGGGACAAACCAGTTGAATTGACCGGTTCATGCATTGCTATGTCTCCATTGTCTTGCCATGTCCAGGACTACCTGCTTTGAGGGTGGCACAGAATTCAACATGCATTTAGACAAATATAGAGCTGCCCAATAAATAAGACCCTGAATGGACCCAGATGACTGAAAATACAGAAGAACTATGTAGACGGGGACTGAAAAGAGGCATTCAGAGGAGATATTATAGAAATTGATAAGCTCATGAATACCATGAAGAGATTTGGGATTAGACTGTTTCCTTTTCCAATATCTGAACAAAGTACTTCTCAGTTATTGAGTCTTGCACCACAGGAATTTATGTATGTAAAAAAATTACATATGTTTAAGATACAACTACACAAAATCATGGCAGAGAAAGTCACCATGGGCTATTGAATAAAAAACCCACTCCTTAGGAGCATAGAAACAAATATTATGTTTGCATCCTCTCTTGATTTACATTTTGGGTAGATATCCAATATTGGCCACTGGTGGACACAGGATAATGTATGCTGGTGCATACTGTATGGTGCTTGTTACATATCTACCTTCTTAAATTGCTGCTGGAATTATCCCACTCTTCATAGGTATGTATATCATATGTGCATCTGGTGTGGAATAGAGCATTTTAATAAATTAGTGCTAACGTGGAAGAAATGGCAGTATTTTTTATGCTATCAGTGGCAACTACACCCCCAAATGTCTTAAAACTGTCACCCAAGTGAGAGTTTTTTAAAACATGCTATGTCTCTGCCATGTGTGATGCATTTTTCTATAAATGAGTCTGTCTACTCAGAAGGAAACAAGGTCTAGACTAAGAAAAGCCTTGCGAATCTTAGAAATAATGTACCTTCAGGGGAATATTACATTCAAATGGCACACTGTCAATTTGTGTAATGCTTGAATATCAATATGTCACTTTGTCTTGATTCAGGCAAAGTGCAGATAATGGATTAATTGGATTATTGGGCTGTAATGAAAATGGTCCCAGGAGAGCACAAATGTACAAAGATGCATGCAAGATTTGGGACTACCTAGCAACAACTGAAAATACTTTTACTTTTGACATGCAGATCATGATCTGACTTTTTAATAAAGCAATCCAGCATATGGTTTACAGTGGAGTCTTGGATAGATAATCACTATGGGTTTGTTATTTTCTTGAATATCAAGGAGGATACACAACTTCTCCCAGTATCATTCAGTGTATGAATATTTCAGCCTTCCTGGATTAGCACCTTAGCTTTCCCGGTGACAGGTATGTCACAGTAAGCACTCTTTTCCTTGTTTTAAGTAATTTAGACTTTATATCCTGCAGATGAAATGACAGAAGTAATTTAAAAGCATTTACCAATGCTGTTTCCTGGTTTACTGTTTTTAATTTATTATCTGTGGACTATTTCTATGTGATTCATGAGTAGCAACAGAAAAGCAAGCCCATGGTCAGCAGGCTTAAATTCCCTCTAAACGAACTGCATGTTTACGAAGTGCACTGGAAAAGACTGGGGAGATACGCAAATCAAGAATTCAAAGAGGATCAATTTGTGTCATCTCAGACAGAACTTTTTAAACACTTAATTTTCTCCAGAAGCTGCCCCTGTTTTACAAAAGGGAAGTGATTTACCAATTAATTCAATACTACTGTAACTGCAGAGAAGCAGGAAAGGGTGCACTGTACTTTTGTTAAATATTGCTCAATATAGTCAACTGCATACGGAAATTGATGCCTTCACTATATTTTAGCTTTTAATGCATAAATCAAAACAAACGTTCATGACCTAATGTCTGGACAAGGAACTTCCGTGCTGTCTCACTTCTTTCTTTCAGTTTGGAACTCGTGGGGTTTTTTTCTTCACACTACCTCAAAATATCATAACAAAGAGAAGAAGAAAGAAAAATAAATTTAGGCAGCCTAAGTAACATAAAAGATCCTTTTTTCGTGCCTTTTGACATACCAAATGTATGCAGAGCCAAATTCTAAGCGTTGTTAAATGTGAAGGCAGGTTGAATAATAATTTTAATTTTTTTTAAATCATGAATTATTTATATGCAGAGAAATATCCACATTGGTCAGATGAATTACTCTTAATGAATAATTCATCCAGCTCCATTAAATAATTTTAAATCATTGAAACCTCTATGCCAGGCTGCCCAGATATCTCTTCTAAGATCCTGATCACTCTAAAATAATGCGATCATCTGAACTACTAGTTCTGAATATTTAAAACATACTTTTAAAATTCTGTCCCTATTTAAGGACAGAATAGGCCAGTATGCAATCAGGAACTGCATGTATATAAATCTGGTTCTTTCTACTGAGGTGAAATAATCTGAATCCCCGGGAAGTGAAGAAATGTCTTAGGTTCTTCATTTTTAAATGTGGGTCCTCATTTGTGTCACCAGAATTGCTAGTTCATAGTACAGATGTACTTGGTCATTCAGTTCAGTTGTGTGTAGCTACAAGATCAACATTTCCTTGTTTCTTCAGGGGGTCATCTTGCCTATTCTGTTCTACCTGAGCAAAATTACATTAGGAAAAGTATTTAATACTCTGTCTGGAAGGTTAAGGGGCACCTTGCTGAGAATCTGAATTTAATGTAGACAGCGTCAACAGCACTTGTGATGTGTGGCAACTGGTACGATCAAGCCTTTAATTTTTGTCAGGAGAAAAACTAACCCCAAGGATTACAACACTTCTTTTAAAAATATATCAGAGCTAAGCCATTAGATTAGTAAACAGTTCCTGTTTGCTGGCAAAGAAGTCTTTTCAAACTTACTCAGCATTTTGTGTCAGATGCTGAATGTTTGTGTTCATAATCTCAAATTCCTGTTTATTTTCAATGAGTCAGCTTTTTTTTCTTTTTTGCCATAAAAACAAGAAGTTTCACAGGACTTGGTTTCCCTAGACATCATACTTCTGATAAGCAACAGGGCATAAGCCACTTCTTGTCTTCCTCAATGCTGAGGTAATGAAAACCACTCTGATCACTTGTTCCTCTCCTGTTTCCTTCACACTGCACGTCTGTTAGAGCATACCTGACTATTAATGGCTTAGTTCACAAATATGAAAAGTACAAAAGCCATTCCCTTCTTGTCGTGCAGACGAGTTCGGTGGGAAGAAAATCAGGAAGCCGAACAGTACATGAGAACACATGTATTTTTGAAAGGTTAGCTAGCACAACTCAGTGAAGTAACCTCTATATGACTGTGAAGCCACTGGGATTACATATTCTCCTATCATCCTCTACCAGTTTAAGCATTTCGTCTCTGTATTTTGCTGGTGTGAACAGTCTTTTCTCTTTTTTTGACAATGAACAGATTCCCAGCTTGATTTTTATATGAGGAAATCTCCCTGGGGATGTTGCAGTCCCACAGAAGATGGGGCTATTGTTCATTGGGACATGACAATACCAGACCAGTGGAATATACAGCTGTGAGCCACAGGGCACTGTTGTTCATGTGTTGTAGTCTCCTCCAGTGGAGTCTCGCAGTGCACAGGCAAAAATTCTCTCTTTTTGATGAGGCTTAAGATATTGGAGCTTATGGACTTACTTAAACATAGGGTCCAAGAACTCAGACATTGCCAAAAAAGTTATGTGAAGTGGTCCTGTCTCACGCTGTACCAGCTGTGTACTGAGGGTTAGCATTGCACTGAAGTACGAGGCATACAGGTCATGCTAGGTAGACCAGTGCTAATGAATTAAGTAGCGCTGTGGGATGTGCCTAGGTAGTGGCGCTCGATGTTGTTAGATCATTAGAATCGTCCTCAGTGAGGTCTTTGTCCAAGATGACAGACTCCCAAACTTTCCTAGACATGGTAATTTCCAGTTGTGGCCATTATGTTTGGGAAAGCACGTGAGGTTAATAGGCTGTGGGCTCTCCTAAGAGGATTGGCCTCTATGCCAGAAACCTATTTACCAGAAAAGATTTAATCACCAAGTTGCGCTCTTACCTCATTGATTTCTGTAATTGTGATCTTCAGATCTTATGATTTCAACAGCTGGTATCTACAAATGATTCTATGACCCCTAAACCTGCTTCAGAGGATGCACAGCACAGCAAGTTAGAACCCATCACTGTAGTACCTTGCTGTCTGCAAGTCCCCTGACTTAACCTTGGGTCAAATCCAACTTTCCTTCTGAGGTTGACGCAAATGATGTGAGACCTTCTCTCTCCACCAGCACCTTCCAGTGGAACACCAGAACTGATAACTGCACAGACGGGACCTGGGAGCCCCAGCACACAGCTTTCTGGACACTTAACACAGGAAAATGGAACTTGCCTTTGGAAAAAAATAGAAGCACCGACAAGTTCTTGTGCTTTTGGAACGAAATCTAAAACTCATTTTTCCTGGATGAGAAGAGAAAACAAATGCATTCAACAGCAGCTCAATCCAAAGAAGCCAATAGGAGTTTTGTTGTTGATATTTTTATGAGCACACTACATATATGAAACAAACCATTCTTATAAAAATTGGTTGGATGGTTGCTTTTTTTTTCAAGTTTTCCTCTTCAGATATAATTCCAGCAAACACTCTTTTACAACCTGTCTTTCGTCAGAATGCACCAAAGGGGTGCAAGTTTCAGAAAAGGCTAATGGCATGTATGCAGTCATCCTTAGCCATTGCATCATTCACCCAAATCAACAAGGGTCCTATAGAAATAAATAACTATTAAAAAATAATAGAAAAGGACTATCTTATTCTTTGTGCACTTTGAGACTGCCTTGTTATTTAAGTACTTGGGCAATGATCTCTTCCTGATGTTTTCCACTCTTGTTTTTTCCCTTTGTGTTTCCCTTCCATTCTTTAACCCTACATCAGACCACGGAAAAATAAAATTGAAAAGGAGAGGTGCCCGTGGAAAAAAAGGGAAAACAAAACACCATGGGTGTGGTGGACAGTGGATTCAGCTGTAATTTATTTCACTTCATAGCCTCATCTTTCCAGACTGCCCAGCAAGAGGCCACATTGCCCAACTCGTCACATTTCAATGAAAGAGAAACCCATGACTATTGCAACCAGGAAATGTTGACATAACGGAGTTACTAAGAAAACCTGAATGTTAGTCATTCTCCATATTAGACACATTGCAGGCAAGGTCGCACAAGCGTTATTCTTTTGTCTCGACAAGGTCTATGACAATCAGGCAAAATACTTTTTTTTGGTCAGTGCACAAAATGAAACAGCATTTTCCACAAACGCATCGAAAAGAAACATGTTGAGCCTGTAGCATGGTTGTATCTTGTGAACAGAAAATGGGTTTATTGCAAGGAAGAGGGCAGAGCAGAGATTGCCAGAAGGGCAGATTCAGACACATGTGAGTATCTTCCTCCTCCAGCTCCTACCGTTATTACGCTTCTAATGCCCATGAAGAGACATTAATCCTGTATTCAAGAATTCTCTCTTAACATCGAAAAATCTGGACAATGAACTGTCTATGGACTACATCAAGACTACACCACACTTTTTGAAAAAGAAAATGTCATTACTGGAAGTAGCAGTAGCTGGATATATGGAAGACTGAACTGGTTAAATTCAGGCGAGGGCTCTGTGGCATGAACCAAGGAGGAGAAAGGCAGAGTTAGCTGTATAATTTAAGCAGGATGAACAAGGCAAGTAGAGGGATGAAAAAAGGCATCAGCAGGTGTGGGACCTCATACAGTTGTGGTCGTTCAGGTGGGTTCTTCCCCCCGTGGTGGGAAAGGAGGGGGTGGGTGCCACTGCAGGCCATCGGACCATCTGCCTGCTGCACGCCGGGGGGATGTGTGAGAGGCAGAGAGAATATGAGTTGTAAAGGCAGTACAGCTAAGCCTGCACACCTGCCTTTGCACCCCTGTCTGCTGCTAAGGCTCTTGTAGGGACCTTTGCTTTCAGATCAGTTTTTATTCTCACTCATGTGCCCCCCTGTTAGCAGCAGTCCACTTTCCCAAGGTGGTGAACTCACCAATATGGTGAGTTCCGTTGTTTCATTCCAAAAAAAAGAACTCCAAAATCCTTTTAAAAACATGAGTATATCAATCTTTGTGTCAGTTCAGTGAATTTGAACATTGTTGCTCAGGGACAAGAAATTTGGAGCAAACAGAAGATAAGGTGTACATGTTTATTTAGCCATCGGGTTTTGATACCTTCATTTTTAGACCCTGAAGTAACGTGCAAATGGTCCCCCCAGTAATGCACTTCACCTAAAGACATTGCCTAAATCAGTGCCAGTTAGGATTAGAAGCCAGGATTTCTAAAATCCTGATCTCCATATTTAATGACCTCTTACTATCTATTTCCTCCTTTTTGGAACAAGCGATCGCAGAAGATCTACACATTTTGCACATGATGTAAAAATTGTGCAAATATTTGGGATTTATATTGAACTGATATGTGAAAAGCATATGGGCAAAATTTGAGTTGTTTACTTTAGCTTTCCTGCACACTGCTAAGCTTGAATCCTTGAATCCTTTGCTCTCTTAATTGATACTACAATACAAAATGTCCCCTTTGTTTAAAAGTCATTAGTGCATCAACTTCAACTGAAGTAAGCTTGAATGAAACAGAGGCTTATATTTTCCTGCGCAAGCAAGTGACCATCAATAATTTCTGAGTAATGAAATGAGTAGGTTTCATGATGGAGAGATCTCAGGCAGAACTAACCACAAGTATGTCATTCATTATTCACTGTGAGGCTGAGAGGGGAAAGCTAGTCTGCCTTTCACATTTGAAAGCTAAAGGTCACATTCAAAATATTTTCAAGTTATTAGTAAAATTAGTGTTCTTACATCTGCTATAACCCTCCAAACATATAAAAGCTATGCTTTCAATATGTACGTCAAAATATACAGTTCTTGCCATTACCAGTGTAATCCAAGCATTTCAGGGTGCTGAAAAAATCCTATTTGGAGTCGCTTATCTTTCTCATTGAACTGCAAACAGGTCTCTGCCAGGATGCTATTATCATCTAATGACTCTAAAAAGCATAAAACTACTGAATTACTGACTGTAATTTAAATTCCACTCAGAGAAGAGGTAGAAAATCCACTACAAATCTGTTCTTGCTCAAAATAATTTTTTGTTGTTAATTTGTGATTTAAAAGTTATAAGAATTTTCTCAAATCTGATTTTTCGCTGATATATCATACTTATTAAGATGCTGCATTTTTTTATCCTGGGAAAAGCTCACCCTTTTTACTTCTTAGGCTGCAACCTAACAGTGTCCTTCCCCTGTCACATCCCCCTTTGCAATAGTTTGCACTGTTTTCACCCTAACAGTTTAATTATCACAATTCAAAATAGCAGTGTTTTAAAAAGGTATCAGCTTGTCTTTATTTGTATTTTGCCTCATTTAATTGGACAAGTGCATTTATTTCCCAGCTAAGAATCTCAGGACAGGTATACAGCACCCATCCTGTGGGACTTAATATTAGAAACACAGCAATACTGAAAACTTGACATTAGGGAGTCTCACAACACTTTTATGTGAAAAAACCAACCACACAAACAAGCAAACACCCCCTCAAAAAACCCCAAACAAACAAACAAAAAAACAACCAGAAACCCTCCACAGTTTTATCATCTAAAAAATTAAATGAAGTCCATTAATTATGGAAAGGTTACTTAGACTGCATATCTCCCTGAGATTCTGGTCTCTTTACCAATTACTCTGGTAATTTGCCATGAAATGGACACTGTTCTCTGGATATACAGTTCAGACTACCATCTTTATTTCATTGAGGACACTAAAGCACAGCCAGATGGCTGCTTATTATAAGCTTTTTAGGAATTTGAACTTGAAGTGAGAAACAAAGTGTGCTTTTCTCCATTTTCTAAGAGCATGAGCTGCATACATACTGTGAAAATGCAGAACAAAACAGCTATAACATTTTCCTCCAGTGTTGTAGACATTTTCTTGCCTTACTCTTTAAGGTAAGATAAGTTTATTCAGGAATAAATGCTGGTGCCATCTGCTTTAATAAGGAATATAATTTCTTCTGTTTAGAAACAGGGAAGCACCTGAAAGGCCTCCACATCAGGCAGTGGGAGAACAGCTGTGCTGTCGGAGCATGGCACTGCGAGGGTCGTCCTTGCTGGGCTTTGCACAGGCACGCAGCTGCAACTGTAAGGCAACCCTTCCTGCTCTGCTCTTCCCTTCCAAGCTGTTAACTCCCATCCCAAACCAAAGCCTCACTAGGCTTTGAGAAAAACACCTGCAATGACACTGACTGAGTACACTGGGGCTAACATTTAAAATCTAAGGTATCTTCAGATGCCACAATGCCTAGCAGAAATGTGTATAATAGCCAAATTCAAAGAGGTGAAGAGCATACTATAACTCTTCTGTTATTTCAGGAGAACTTCAGGTACCAGCCTGCCTGTCAGAGCAAAGCGTGAGATAGGCAAGAGCCGAATGAAAGGCCACACTTTCATCCCATGACTGCAGAAGTCCATATATTCAGGCAGGCAGTACTCACCACCCATGGAGCCAGAGACTGGAGATTGTTGGGATGGGAGAAAGGAGAAGCCCAAAAGGAGAGATTCCATGTGCTGTGCCCAGGAGGATGTGCACAAGCAGCAACACAGGCCAGCCTGTTCATTCCCCTTCCCCAAACAGATGAGGTGGGCAGGATCCCTTTGCTTGGCTGCTGGAATCCCTTTTTTACGTCATTTTTTCACCAGGGCATTTCTGCTTGACAAGGCTTGACTCAATCCTTGAGTTCATAAATTTTCAGACTTTGAGTCTGTTTAAGCCTGTAAATGTCTTTGAGTTGTAATACATATTTAAGAAAGACTTACAGGTTTAATTTGAAGACTTCCAAATAAACAAAAGCATGATGATGTTCCTAAGTATGTTTCTGCAATAGTTAAGCTGTTCACACAGAAATGTTTCCTGTTATTTCTAAATTTCTTCACAGTCAACAGCAAAGTTAACTTTGCCTTTTTTTATTACCTGTATTACCTGTTAGCTATTAACCTTCTAGGCCGTCATCAAGCCAGATCTCGGTTATTCTTTTTTGCATCAAAATAATTGCAGCTTATTAGTCTTCTTATAAGAGGGGGAGGTTTATTCCCTCAAATATTGCCCCTAACCAAATTACTCTCTTTTAGGTTCCTCTCCTACTTCTACCACTTTTCCAAACACGGACATTGGCACTGAAAGATCTGCCTCTTTTTGCTGCCATTGATGCAGTACCAAGATAATGCTTCTTCCTTAAGCCACCAGAGCCAAGGATTATCCTCTTTGATCTAAAGCACGGGACTGCAGATCAAGCTGAACTGTTTTTTTTCTGCCATCTGTAGTCATTTGTAGCTCCTGTTCAGTGTCACTTCTTTCTAGGAGGAGGCAAACTCCACTTTAACTTACAGTCTTTTCCCTCAGATACAGTTGTGTGTGGACGTGGTTGGAATTTTTCAGAAGGCCAATCTCCCATTACAACTGAAGCACAGCAAAGAAAAAGGGGATCAAAAGGAAAACAAAAAAAGACCAATAACTAAGAGTACCACAGGGACAAGGAGAGGGAGGAGAAACCGTAGCAGGGTGGTAATAGCATTTATCTTTGACAATCACAGAACATGTTTTAAAACCTAATTCCTCATTCTTCAGCTATCATTTTACCAGATTGCTTCCATGTAGCCATTTTACACATTTCAGTCTTTCCATATATGCAACACTGGAAATTTCCTTGAACTCTGAGTTGTTCTTCCTTTCTAGCCTGTTTTTCTAAGGGAACAACGCCTGTGCAACTATGCCATCTGCCTGTATGCCTTCCAACTCCACTTTCAGTGCAATAGCCAACTTTGAAAGAGGTGCAAAGGTCTCAAAGATGCCAAGTTCTTACAAGTTCATTGAAAATTGGCAGCCAAAAAGAGGAAAGAAGCCCAGTTTAGTATCTCATGAGTGAAAGACAGGCCCAGCTCAGCATCTTCTCTGTTTGAAGAGGCAGCAGTCATCTGGCCAGTGTGTAGGCACATTTTGGTTGGTTTGTCAGGACATACGTAGCTCTGAATCAGCCATAGGATGCCCTGAAGTTCTCTGTGTAAGACATGGGAAAGAGCTGAAGGTGAACCTGAGGAAGGGCAGGACTAGTGCCTGTAAAGCACACATCAAAGGGAAGCTAGCCTTCATTCATGTTGCTGCTCCTTGTCTTCCAGTGATTCCTTTTAAAGAAATGGCCACCTTTTTAATGAGGACAAGGAAAAGAGAACCACTGATACCTTCTGGGCTCAGTGCCAGATCACCAGTGGTTTTAGTTAGGTATTTTACAACAATAAGGAGTATCAGCACAGCCGAGACACTAGGAAACTCCATGAAGTCCCACAAAACTCAGTGAAGAGATGACAGCTTTATACTAATACACTTTTTGTGCCATCTTGTTCCAATGCATAGTCATTATCTCACACCACCCTTACCATATGCAAAAGATATCTGTGCAGACTGCATGAAATATTTGAGCTGATAAATTTTATACCAGCTTCCTATTAAATATCGTTCTCATTCATACTTCATGAGGGGCCTTTCTTTGTGCTTTGCAATATTGTCCCCAACCTATTTGCAGCTTAGACACACATAGTTGTTTGTATCACTTACAGATTAATACAGAACAAGGTTCTGAAACACCCTGACCTGAGAAAACTGATGGCAAATCACAAGGGATTTTGAAGTCGATCTCTGCACCCTTATATTATTATTCCTACACTCTTAAAAGCAGCATTTAATAAAAGTTCTGCAGCAAGTTCAGGCAGTGTTCTGTGGAGGCTGTCTCCTGTATTTTCAAGAATGAACCAAAACACCTTCTTGTAAAGTCGTTCCAAAACAGCATGGGTTATAAGAAAGGGTGTGATTTTGTGTTGTACACATCTGAGAAAAACACTGCCATAGTAGATTGACATCTACTGCCAGCTGGGCGCTTTTATCAGATGTTAGAATAACAGTAGAAGCTGGTGCAGCAACAGGGAAGCAACTTGTCGAGACAGAGCACACATGGATGAATATAACTCATCAAAACTTGAAAACAAAGTAAGCATTGTTGCAAAAGCAATGGGAAAATGTGTCTGTTGGGTAACTGATGTGTGACAGTAAAATGTCAGACAATTTGCTTTGCCTGAGACTGCAAAGAAAGACATGATATGATTTCTGTGGGACTGTTTATCTGAAAACAGAAAACAAAAAAAAAAATCAGAAGTTGTAAAACAATGGAGGAAAAAAAACCCTTGTCATTAACATCTAAGGGCAGTTCTCTGGAGAAGAAAATTTATGCCATGCCTTTGTTCTAGAGGATTTGAATGCTTAGACAACACCACACTGGGAGTCAGTAGCTCTATATAAAAATAAATAAATAAATAAATAAAAATTGCAAGCCAGTGAGTTAGACATGCAAACACATCCACACAGTACAAATGAGCTTTAGATACCTGAAAAAGTTTTTCATGGTAACTAGTGAAATGTGACTGGAGCTACCTGAGCCAACCAGTAAGAAGGAACAAGGTCTGGATCACAAAAGGGAGGTTGGTTCCCAGCCACAGTCTGCAGGATAGGGCCAGTCTCCACTCAGCATGGTCTCCCACTGTTCCTCGGTCAGTGACTGAGGTAATGTCTAAACCAGCTCAGCTGTTTTCCCCAGAAAGCCCAGAAGGTTCCCCTGTCAGGGAACATACCTTTCCACCACACACAGTGGTGGAAAGGGCAGTGCACTCACCTGATTGACCATAGTGTTGTCCCTAGTTCTCTGGAGAGCACCCTAAATGATGGTTTAGTCTCTGCCTTCTTGTTCATTTAGTATTTTTGCAAAGAACACCTATGGCTCACAGCTTTGGGTTCTCTCCAGGGAGGGGAGAGGGCACATCTTTCTCGGTCAGAGAGAAAGAAGGTTTAAACCTGGATTTCCCCAATATTATATGAATGCCTCAAACACCATCCCTGCCTATCACCACCAACTCTTTCCCAGAGTGTGGTGGCGTTTGCACAGTAGCAAGGAAACATGTAGTTGAGTTTATTAACCCAGCCAAAGAGTAGGCTAGAGCAAGGTGCCAGGACTTGCCTTACTTTTGAGCAGTTCTGTGTATATGCTCAGTGGCAGAAACAGAAATATTCACAGATTTTGGGACGTACTACAGCTGTCTAGCTTAACTGTCGCAGCTGCACTGGGGGTTAAATTCGGCAGAACAATGAAAACTTCAAATCATTTGCTACTCTGAACTGCCATCCCTGAGCTCCTACCCCATTACTGAGGATAGTGTAAGTAAGTCCAAAGTACAGCCAGTCTGATTTCAGCCTCTCCCAGCCAAACCAAGCACTGCCAGGACTCCGGGCTACTGCAAGTGTTGAAGGTTTCGTGAAGGCTGATGTATGTCACTATGTACTGGGGAGTGACAACTAAGCGGGTACAGCGATACCCAGGTCCATGTGATTTACCTTGGAGTGAAAGAGCTCACTAGATGTTCTTCTGTTTTATCAGTGGCTATGGCCAGCACACTGGATTTCACACCCTGAGCAACACTGTGGTGCCAACAGTGTTTGCTCCCATTACACCCCTGTGAGAGACCCCTCTAAGCTAAGTTTGAAGGAGAAAATTGGCCCAGAGAAGTCACTTCCAACCAGCCAGGCTACAGATCTGCTGTGTAACCGTCTCCATTTTCAACACGTGTTATTTTCAAAGGATGTAGGAGTCCTGTGTGCCTGCCCCGACAGCAAGAGAGGCCACGCTGTTTCCTGTGCCTGGGGAATCTTCAAAGGGAGATTACAGAGGCTTTGAGTCAGGCATCTCCTTCACACAAAATCACATGCTTGGGTGGAACCTATTAGTCACTTGTGTCGCCAGTTCTAGCATGGGACAAAAAGCTGAGCTCAGTGGAGTACTTTGTATATATAAATATTCCCTAATAGGAAAACAACAGCTTCCGTTCCTCTATGGAAACTGTAAACAAGAAAATAAAACAGCTTCTTGAGAAATTTGCTAGATCCACCTTTGGTATTTCTTAAGCATGTGCTGTCAGTGTAACCAGCTGGATGATTTCCCTTACAGCATCCAAAACACATTTTCAGCAACAGCTGCTCTTCACTTGCTAGGGAAAGGCAGTCATAGTCTCAGTGGACTCTGCACAGGCCGCACAAACAACCTTATCATTTTTGCTGTCTTTCATTTATGATATCAATAGCTAAGAAAAAAACGGATCTATGTCTCACATGATCAGAAAAGTGTGTGAAGAAGGTAGTGTGAAAGATATTTTGCTGTTTATTTTAAACTACTGTACTGGAAAACAGAGTTACCCGTATGTAGCAGGGTTGGTTTGTTTTTTCCCAAAGCAATAGAAGTTGGAGAAGGTGCCAACAGCAGTCACTCTATTCCTTGAAATACACTTAGCAGCTCCAAGAGTTCTGGAGTGATAGTTACAAAGACTTCCAATCATTTGAAGTACTACAAACTTTCTGTTCCAAAATCCATGTACTGGAACAGCTTCTCAGTGAACTTTCCCATAAACTAATTTGTATTGGTGACTTGTGACCGGTGAGCATTAAACCATGTAACAGTTCCATAATAGAGGCAAGTAAATCTCCTAGGCAGTAAGAACTGTTTGAAGAAAATGACAACATCCACAACTGACAATGACAAAAACTGTCACGGAGGTAATGGGCAATGGGTTCAGGTATGTACATCTATCCTATACAGATTGTAGCTCTCATACCTGGGAGGTGATGCACTGTTTACAACTAAACTATTAAAATTGCTGCTGGCAGAGGCTTTGATTTATGTATGTGCTTGTATATTCTTTTTCTGGATTTGTGTTTCTTAAAAAAAAAAAACTCTTTTTTTTTAAAAAAAGGAAGTTAAAACTCTAAAGCAGAACGTGGGTATGTCTAGGTTTCTTAACAAAGTACTGCCCTCTGCTCACAGCTGCCAGCCTAAATACTTCCCAGCAGGGCAGAAGTGGGGAACCAGTGAAACCAGACCAGAGCTCCACTACCCAACAGCCCCTAAGAGCAACTACTTCTTCTGCAGCTGCACTCATCAAAATGCAAAAGAGGACCTCTCCCTGACAGCTGAAGCAGTGCAGAGAGGCCAGGCAGAGTGACAGCTCTTGTCCTTCGTCTGTGAAACAGCCTGGTGTGACAAGACAGAGGCTGTCGAATGACAAAGGTCTGCCAGGCACAGCGCGTGCTGCAGCTGAGCTGGATATGAGGGGAACAAGCAGCTGCTTGCCGAGCTGTAGCATCACTGAGGGGCATCATGAACCCACCGTTTTAGAAACCTTCAGGCACTCTGGGGAACCAGTGAAATGGAAATGCGTATATGTCTTGAAGTGTAACTTGTGGGTTCAGATTAGCGTAGGCCACCACACAGATCAGTAGTGACCAACCATTACCACCCTGTTCGCTTTTGAGCAGCACGCACAGAAGTACTGGGCTTCCAAGGGTAGATCCCATCCTCAGAACCAAGGACCGCCTAAGAGACATCTCAGAACCCCAGAAATAAGCACAGCAGGGAAGACTAAATGAACTTAAGTCCCACAGCCAGGTGCAAGTTGATTTAGGGAAGGAGAACGGGCAACTTGTCTCACTGGTGCTTATACTGCGGCATTCCTAGCAGTGTACAGGACCTGGGATGGACAATACAGATTGACTAAGAGATGCTATGAAGTGGGCAGTTGTTTTCCCAACTGATTCATCCCACTTCTGCTGTCTTCTACATCTGGTCTAATCTTAGTCCTAGAGCTGCTCTTCAACAGTATTCTGTGCAGCCATGCGTAAATGAGATCAGTCCTCAAGATACTTTCACTTCTTTCAAGGACTAAGCTCACATCCATCTTTAGCTGCATTAGTTAGCTCAGTGCTCAAAATAAAGACCTCTCTCCCCTACTCATAAATACCTTTCAGCATCTGCAGGTAACGAGATTTGCCATTAATCATTAATTGTGATTACAATCAGTCAAAACCTCTGGCAAGTTCACGCTGTTCCTTTCTGCACTTTGGTCAAGACACTAGGAACATTACGGCTCTATTGTTAAGGCAATATTCATGCCAGCAGGCTTTAACATCCAAGATACACCCTAGGCAACTCAGCTCAGACAGACTGGGTGATGGTTATACAAGGAACGATTTTACTGATCTGATGAATCCCC
>VYXH01009241.1:48612-73044 GCA_013397275.1 Burhinus bistriatus | reverse complement strand
CCCCATAACTGGACTTCTTGACAGCCAGCTACCTTTGTAAGTCAACATTCAAAATGTTCATGCCACGGGAGATTTACTAGATCTCCTGCCAGCTGCAGAGGGAAGCAGAAGAAAAAGCAAACTGAGCTTCTAAGTCTTTCCACCCACTCCCAAGCACAACTCTCCCCTCTAATGGGAACAAAACTCATCTTGATTCTTGATCTTCCCTTTCTCTGGCAGTGAGATGAACTTCCCAAGCAGCATGGTGGATCATAGTCCGCTTCTCAGAGGCACTGCCCAGCACATCACCTCTGACTTTCAAACAAGCCCATGGGTTTGCTTCACATGACCTCCCCTTGTTTTTAGAAACTCCATCTAACCCCAGAGAACTTGTCTCTGTCCCATCCTTCTACCTTCCGCTGCCTCTCTAACCCACCTCTTCCTCAGCGCTTCCTGCTAGCAAAGCAGCTTCCCTGGTGGCTTCGCATGTCTCAAACCAACTTCCTATGTGCCTCTCCCTTATGGATTCTGTTTCATTTATACGTACTTGAATATGTACTTGTATATGAAACATGAACTTTTGATTCCTCCCACTATTTTTTATTCTCTCAAGAATTTCCTCATCAACGTGTTTTCATGCACCATACATAAAAGTTGCTATGCAAGATGAAGTTGTAGAGTGTATTAGCTGGAGCAAATCACTGTGATCAGCCACACACTATAAATTGCCTGTATTTATTTTGATCTATTGCCTGTGTTCTTGCAGGAATTTCTGGCACTCAGTACTATCCCATACCACTGCTCAGTCTTCATTTTTCCCCAACAAATCTGTAAGACCTGATGTCCCTCCCACTGTGATGCCATGCAAAGGTTCTGCAGCTAAAACCTCATTCTGCAAACAACTTCATGCCTAAGTAGTAGTTACCAGCACGTATAAAGCATTACCACAAAAATAACCAAGCAGCAAGACTGGTAATGAGGAAATGATCATGTAAAGCAAGCATTTCACCATGCAGAGTCTCCCTACAAACAGATGTGAAACTATGGATTTCACCAGTTGCAATGAAAGAACATTTTGTTCTGGGACTGCATTTGGGATATGCAAGCTCTGGCAGGAATTATTTAGCTTGAAACAAGTGAGGATAAATTAATACAGTTTCCATTGAATATGCCAGGACAATTATTTTCAGCCCGTTTAAAAATATTCACAGAATGTACTTCAACATAACATCACAAGGACTGACATGAAAAAAACGTTGCAAGCAGGACAGAGGCCGGTAGCTCAGGACATGTAAGTAGATTTGGCCCTGCAGGTAGTAACAGGCAACTGCAGCAAAAGTTGTAGCTGGCCCTTACTAGTATTTTAATAAAAGGAAAAACATAAAAGGTTTATGACCATTTCTGTCCTATTTTCTTTTCTCCCCAAACCAACATTTTCTGATTGTAGGAGGGCTGCAGGAGAGGGACATGAACCCAAGACTGAGCACCTCTACTGCTGACACACATTTCTGCACTCAGAACGCTGAGCCATGGGATGGGGGAAGCTGCTCCACCAGGCCCCCAGCATTTCTGACATCTCAAGACAAAAATTCCTTATATCAAGCTACATGAACAACTACAAACCAGCTAAATTCTGACTAAGAAAAGATCAAAATCGGGTTGAACAATGCATTTGGTGTGAAGCTGGAGTCTGTGTGTATTTTTGATCGAGAATAAAAGATAATCTGACAAACTTTAGAAACAAAAAAAATCAAAGATTTTTTTAATGACAAAACAGCACTAATGTATTAACATTTAAGAATTTGGTATTTTAAGACCTTCTCAGCATGTGCAGTGAAATAACAGAAAAACTTACTGCAATAAACGCAGTGCAGTCCTGTTTGAGCAAGTTCAAATCAATGTGTTTATTTTGATGTTACATTCATGCAAGTACTGAACGTGGCCAGGTAGCTGCATGATGAGATGTCTCTCCCTGTCTAGCCCCATGTATTATGTTAAAGGCACAATGCTGGGCACAGCACAACAGCAATCTCAGCACATGTGCAACTTAAAAAGTAAACATCAGAAAACTTGGAGAAACACTGTTGCTGGCAATGGGATCCTGCTGTGTTTCTGCACTGACAGCAGTACTTTACGGTCTTTCAAGAAAGCACAAAAACATAAGTATGTGGATTATAAACAAAAGAATTTATTGATTTTATATATGTTTTCAAGGCACTTTGACGTTGCAGTTTAGAAGTCCATTTGGTAAGAAAGGGAATCCTTCATAAAACCCCATATTCACTAAATAAAACACACAACTTCAAGGTTAAGTGAAACAACTAAAAGATTCAAACCAGATCCTGAGCATAACTATGTACATTCCTGGAATCACAAAAAGAACCCACAAGTATAAAATGTTTATCTTGGGGATTTTCTGTATTGATTGTTATTTAGGAAACCCAGGACTTTTAATTGTCTCAAAGCTGGACTTCTAGCTAAGCCAGTGACCTCAGCTCATCCAGAGATGACTCCTCTCACCTACATTAAATATCTATGTAAGAACAAAATGAACTGTCCTCTGCCAGAGACTATTCTGTATTGTCCATAGGGAAAGCTTGCATTAATGCAATCAGATATTTATTTTTTCTTACTGGGGATTCAGGGTGGGATATTAAAGCAAAAATCCATATGTAGTTACCAGTTACAATATTACTTCTGCATTTTGTATGAAACCCAGTCATCACTGATACAATATACTTATATCCATATAAAGTTCTCATCAAAACATTCCATAATATGGCAGGCATTTTGGCATGATTGTCTCACAGCACCAACTGAGGGAGAAAACTGAATGCTGGCAGACTTCACTGATGAATTAGGCAGTTAGGCTGTCTTTATTTAAAATAAAAACAAAACAAAAAAAATCTCAATGCTTTTAAAAATTGAGGCCAATGCCCAAAATACAATTCCATAATGCTTGATCTACTTGAAATAAACACCTGTTGTGAGCCAAAAGCATTCTGGAAATGGAGAACGAGTTCAGTCCATTATGCTGAAGCCAAAGAAGCCGGCAAAAATTCTACCACCTTTTCTGTATTTTTCATGTAAGATTTCTTGCTTAGAGCATGTGAAACGCTGAAACTCATAAATACCCATTCAATTGTGGAGTTCTAACTGCACTGCTCTTTTTTTGACTCAGTTGCTCTTATGTCGTGGTCTCATTTTTTACCATGACCAGCACTACAGCAGCCCTATGTTCCATCTCCACTGTACACTGAGGACCACAACTTTGGGCACACCTGTCTTTACAGCGATACGTTTAGCAAAGTCTCAATAAGCACACATTTCACATCCACATTTCTGTTCAGCCTGTCACAGGTTCACAGTGTAGCTTTTGTCACCAGATTCCAGCAGCTTTCAGCACTGCAATATTTCAGTACCGAATTGAGGCCTATCACTTGGTCTCCCAGTAGGTATTAGAGTCTGACGCCTCCGTTGCTGTTGACAGGAAGGTCTCAGTGTTAGGGAAACGTGAGATGGCATTCTTTAAGTGTCAGGAAAGGGTGGGATTATAATTCTTTACTCCTCCTTGGAATCAGGCCTTGGAGGTGGTGTGAAGGGATCAGGTCCCTGCTACCAGCTAGAAGGCACTGGAGTCAGGCTGTAGCTGACAGCTGGGATCTGGAGGACACTGCTATCTGCTTGGTGTTAGCAGAAGAGGTGTCACGAAATGGCAAGAGACCTACAGCTAGCTGCACCTCCACAAAGGACGCTGGGGTGTCCCTGCGATGGCTGGCAGCACCACCTCTCTGGCTGACAGTTTCTAAAAACAGTCCCAGAGATTTTCTTTGGAAAAGCAGAAAAGGTCTATAATGCAGGTCTGCAGCAGTCCCTCTGGGACACTTGAACACCCCAGGTTTTTACACCAACCGCACTGCTTGAATTCAAAGCTGCTCACACTGGCATCAGGGAAAAATGGTAATGACAGAGAAATAAAAACTCTGTACCAGGGTTCAAATACATTTTAGTTTGAGTATATAAAGGGTTCATAGCTTTAGTCCCTAGTGCTCCGCTAACTTGACCAGCTGAAGATGTGGCTCGCATATTTTCCATTGACATGAACTACTCTCCTTGAAGTGGGCTCTGAAAAATGCATTGCTTCAAAATGCACCACAATCACGGCTGACCATGGCAGAGGTGGTACAGATGAGAAAGTCTGCCCCACTGGTCCTGTGTTTAATTCCCAGAACACAGCAGTAAGCAGAGACAGTCTGGCTGTCCTCACAGGTGAAAATTTCCCATAATTGAAATACAGAAATGATAGAAGCAGACTTAATCATCAACAACAAAAATAAAATCATCCAAAACAAAGCAGTGTGAAATGAATAGCACCAAGGATGTTGAGGCCCATACATCTGTTCTATAAAAGCAAAACTGCAGTACCTAGGCTCAAACAAAAATGGAATTCTGGTGTTAACTGAGTGTAGCGCTGAGACCGTATCTTGACACTGAGCATGGTGTTTTACAGAGAAGCTAACCGGAAGCTGTAACAATACAAAAGTACAAAAATATATGAGAAGTTCAGTAGTTAGTAAGAGACTGGTTATGATTACAGCACCACTCCCTTGAAGTGTGTTCGTTCTCTGAAGTCATCAAGAATTTTGCTGCTGTCCACAGTTGAAGAAAGACCAGACCTTAACCAGAAACTGCACACCATTACTGAGTTTGGATTTCCAAAACTACAAAAATACTCCCTTTGCAGGGAAATTATTGCACATTTTACCACCAGAGAAAAATTAGAGCAGGTAGTACTCATCTAGTGTGTAAGGCACATGTGTTCAGTATTCTGGACGATGAAGGGTAACTTCCTCACAAGTTTGTTTCTGTCAGTAACTCCACAATACATGATAGCATACAGGAAGAGGACTTGATTCTACTGTCATCTGCTTGAATGCCCAGACTCCAGATAGAGTTGTGTTTCCTTCACTGAAGGCAGAATTTAGCCCTTTGTCAGGAGCAGGAAATTTTGATATGTACTTCCAGACATAACCTAAGCCTAAGATAATTCAGCAGACAGGCTGACTGGCAGAAACACAGTTTTTGCCATGTGGATTAGAGGTCATGGATGCATTTTACCAGTCTGCAGATATTAAAGGCTAGAGTTCAGTATCAAATGAGGAAAAAGAAAAAACAGTATCTCGCAGTGAGAGTATTTTACCAGAATCCTTATATACTGTCACTCTTGTACTATCGTTGGTGAGTTGAATTCTAGATTTCCAGTTCAGCAACCTGGATGAACACCTGTCAAAATAATTACAGCTTTGTTTCTTTAGTATTGGCCTCTGAACAGCCTTCGAGTCAAAATGATATCATTGAGATTAGCACCTTGGCAACTACTTATAGAAACAGCTGAAAGTTCTTCAAATAAAAGTCGTGGTTCAAGAAGGATTACAAGACCTTTATAGCTAACTTGGTTCCTCAAAAAAAGTAATTATATTAAGAATATATAATTCATGACAGAACATTCTATTTTACTCCTACCATGGGAAATAAAAAGTATTGCTACACAGGGTGCACTCAAAATCTATGGGGTCAAATTCTGCACTGAATTAAGTGGGAATTTTGCTGAAGTACCAACTGGAAATCTTATTTTATGGCCATCATAATCAGTAAGATTTTTATTATTATTATTTCAGGGGTATTTGGTTTTCATCAAACAAACAGTGCATCATTTGACCTGTAATAAATAAGTGTAATAAAGAACAAATTATATGTCAACAATTTATACTCTCTTTTCCATACTACATCAATTAGCATGACCAAAACTGGCCATAACTACACCCAGTATTGATTGCGCTTCAAAGTTGGGTTTGTTTTTCGACAATACTGGATCATTTCAGGATCAAGGTTTAACCAGCTGTTTTGCAGAGACCATTCTACAGCTGGAGAAACCACTGCAGGAAGTAGCTGTTCCTGTCTTACTGCCATGAATGTTGAGGCTGTACTTCTCTCAACCCCCTTCGGGAGAGGAGTCACTGTAACACTGGGTACAGTCAAGCTCCGTTCCAGACATTGATCTGGACTACTGAGGACTGCATCTGTTTGACTTTTGACAAGTGGTTTTGTCTTCTCTTTCCTCTGACACATTAGCAAAATACACACAGAAATAACAGCAACAATGAGCAGCGCAGACACCAGGACCAGGGGGATAATGATGTACCAAGGGTTGCTGCTCTCACCTGCCTGCTCTCTGGGACTCCTGGCATTAACCTGGGTTGTGGTCTTAGTCCCCTCAGATCTACTTGTTCCCATTGCTAGATTTAGCAATGGACCTTCCTCATGTAGTTTTCCCCAGTGATTCTGCCCTGGCCACGTGGTTGGTCCAGTCTTCTGTGGTGCTGCTGTAGGCTCTTCATTCTGAGAGGAGGCTGGTGGCTCATCCTTTGAGGTAGTGTGAATCTTTGAAGTGGTCATGCTGGTTTTGGAAGGCACTTCAGTTGTAAAATCCTGCACAAGTGGGGGACTGTATGGCACAATGGAATACTGAAAACAGCCGACAGCAGGCTGCACAGCGTCTGCCCTGAGTATAAATGAGAATGAGTCATTTAACAGATCAATGCCCGTCATATTTGTGTCTACGTCTAGAAGCACAACACCACCATCAATGTCAGCCTGGGTGAATGTTTTAATATCTTCAAATACTGCATCATTCACGAACCTTTTCTTTACAATCCTTCCATGAGATGGGGGCACTATCACTTCAAATCTAGGATTACTATTTGTCAAATTAGCTAGCTCAGAAGCATCCAGGTCACTGCTTCTGAATTTATAAGCTGCTTGATTTGGAATCTGCATGTCAGGTACAACTTGTACCAAAGGCTTCACTGTGATGTTCAGCACTTGTCCTGTTAGATTGCTTTCTGCAGTGAAGAGCATAAACTCCAGTACTTCTTTGGATGCAGTGAGATTTGTCAGGTGGTAAGACAGCCTCCCTGAGTACAAATCTGCCTGGTCAAATTTAGTAACCTGCTCATTTCCAATCATCAGGTGCCCATATTTGAGTGGCTGAGTTATTTCATACATGATCTTAGTGCTTTTTCCATTTGTGACAGCTGAAAGCTGCACGTTAGTAATACTGACGGATGTCTGGCCCTGGGGAAGTGCAACATTGGTAAGGTTGACAAGGACAAGAGCGATTGGTATGACTTCCAGACTGAATAGTTTGTATAAAGGGCGATGTTTACCATCTGTCACGCTGAAATAAAACACCCCAGAAGATGAACTTCCATCCTGTACAAACCAAACTTTACCACTGTCGACATCAGCTTGTGTGAAGTCCTTTATAGAGACACTAAGATTGCTTTTCATTGCTAAATAACCATTATTGGGGCTGCTAACAATGGTGTATTTGAGCTCGGCTGGGGTGTTATCTAGGTCTTCAACTTTCAGATTCTCTGACCCCAGCACTGACACATCTCCCTGCAGGACTTTCAGGTGCAGCCTTTTTGTCTTCAGTTCTGGAGCTTGGTCATTCACTGGAACAACTGTGATATTAAACGTCTCTTCTAAAACTTCGCTATGGGGCTTTGTTGCAGACTTGCTCTTTAGGTTTAACCAAACAGCAAAAGTGAAATTGTCATTAAGCGATTCAGAATTATCATGTACGTACACAATTCCAAATTTATTCAGTATGTACTGGGAGAAGTTAGGTTTTTCTTTGGAAACGTTTCTTTCTCCAATAACAATGATGCCATTTTGGGGTAAAGATACGACTTGATACCAGACTTCATACATGAAACGCTGTACCTCGGGTAGCTTAATCAATAGATTTGAAGCATCTAAATTTGTTTTGTTGATTAATACTGTACCTCCTTCCTGGACTATGGCACCTAGCAGAAAGGAAAAGAGAATCTTAGAAATTTACTATTTTGTAGTTCCAATGGTTCAGAAATTAGATACCAAACACGGATGATACTCGGAAAAGTTTCTCCTTCATGGTATTCTTGATTTCCATATGTCATGGCTAAAAATATATTACCACTATTTTTAAAATACAGTCACATATAAAAGATAAGATTTTCTATTGATGCATACATTAAGATTAAAGAAATACCAATATCTCAAAGCTTTTGACAGTGTTTTCACCTATCTTTATACCAAAATGTAGAATACCCACTACAGCAGTAGGAAGAATCAAACATAGGTAGTTAAGATCATTTTTAAAGATGCAATGATGCAGTTCTGCAAGCTACTATCTACAGTACACTCTGTAACAAAAGTATTCTGGCCATTTGTTACTGAAGAGAGAGTAGCCTTTGGTTTTTGACATTCGTTCATTGGTACCCTGACAGATTCAAAACAATCTGGAGCCCAAAGAGTACAACATCTTTACCAGTATTTGCCAGAAGACGACTGTTCCGATCATGCCTGGTAATTTCATAAGAAATAACAATATGGAACATCTGCAGGTCCAGAGTTGATGGTGGAGAGGAGACAGTAAACGTAAAGAAATCTTCTGCACTCCAGCCAGCTGATTCAGCATGTAAGTGCTCATACATGACCACACCTTCATCCACCTGTTTAGGGTAAAGAAAAGCCATAGGTATAAGAGGTGAATAAGTTTAAACGCGGAAGAAGAGAAAAATAGAATAGTCTTAAGAACATTGTTTAAGAGAGGCCTTTATACCTTAGTCCACACACAGTGTATATGTAGCTTACATTGAGATTATCTTGCATTTCTCTTTCTCTTGAGACAGACTCTGTGTTGCCAGACAAGCTTACTTGAAAGTAGGTGAAACGTTACTGGGCACGAATGGTTAGTAAAGGCCTTATGTGAAGAACAGAGGTATAAAATATTGAGAAATTTATCTCAAACTAGCAATGGTAATGGTGAAGAGGAGCTTAGCTGGACTGTATCTTTAGTGAATCGGTGTATCATATGTCTAGTGTTTTTTCTTTATAAGGATACCAGCGGGGCTGGCTTCATTGTCCTGAAAAAGCATATGAAAGACTGAAGGCTTGAAAAGGACTTTGGTGCAGGTATTTCATGGTGAATAGCAAAAAATACTTGGTAAGAGACTACAGAAACAAGAAGGAGGTGCAAGGACCATTGAAATATACTCTTCTTTATAACCAAAGAGCTGATGGGATTACTTAGTGGAAAATTTGTACATCACAGCAAGAAGGGGATTCCTAAGATACAGGAAGGAACATGACTTGTCCTACACCTGCCTTCACTGACCTTGCAGATCATTATACTCAAGAGAATCCTATCAGTCCCACTGTGAGAATTTAAGCTTCAATGTACTGCAAAATACTGTAGTAAATCTTCAGAGAAACATATATTTATACAAGATACAACCATTTATCTCTTTAGGCCCCAAAGCAAAAGGCAGTACTTTCAGACTAGGATTCTCATCAGTTGGAACTACATTCAAACTTTAAGATCAATACCATAATATATTGAAACTGCAATAGGATTCCTAATAAAAGCAAGACTAGAATGCTTACTAAATCTCATTCAGTAGATTCAGTGTCTGGTCTGATTGATAACTCACCCACTGACCTGAAGAGAAGACAGCTATACATATTAAATCCTTCGCTGATTCCCAGGCAACTAGTGACCCTGCTTACATGCGTTAATTCATAATTGCCAGAGAGATCTCTGTTTGAGATGGTGCTGGTTCCCAGTTTACTATTTGTAATGTACTCTACATAGCTTGCAAGCACCCTGAAGGAACTCATTAGCACATGTTCCCATCACATATGCTTGAAAGGTGTGAAAAAAGAAAACAAAAAAACCCCTGCTGCTATCACAGACGAAGCACTTCAGCAATATAGAATCTGAGTTGTGACTACAGACGCAGAGAGCTAATCCTGAAATTACTGCAACAGCCCCCACTGAGATCATGAGGGAAACAGGGCTTTCAGGGTTGGTTTTCTTTGCAGCCTCAAAAACATCCCAACTTATTGTCTAAAAAATTCAGACTGATGTAATAAAATCCTATATGCACATCTCCAGGTTTACGCTTCCCCTATACTGATTTAATTCTTAATGGCTATTATAGGACAAAACAAACAAAATGGATATTAAAAGGATATGTTTGCTCAGGATAACTTTCCAAATCATGCCTCTAGGACTTCAAGTTGGAGAAAGCAAATTTTTGTAACACAAACAGGCACAATATGCATCCTTTAAATTCAGGGGTCTTTAGTATCAATCTTAATAGTTGTTTGTTTTTTTTTCAATTGCAAGCCCATGCTTGCAAGAGAATGGAATTGGTGAGGATTTCTGTGCTTACCTCTGTAATGATTTTAAATATAATGAAGAAGCTGTGGCTTGCGGCAACATGAAAATACTTCTAAGATACCATAGAAACTACTGGCAGAGAAAAAAACCTCAAACTTGTCAAAAACTACTGTGTTATTCAGGTATGTTTAATGCATAATTATTTTTCTTACATTGGCTGAACAACAACTGTCTGTGAAAAAATTTCTTGGAATGCAATAGCGATTTCAATTCTTTTTTTTCTTTGGCAACAAAGCAATAAACAACAGGGCACAGGGAAGAGTTCAGCACCATAGCAAAAGTGCTAACTATTTCTATAAGCTAGCTGCATAGTACTTTTCAGAAGTGAAATTTCAAGTTCCACAATACAGCACTAGATCAATGAAAACACAAAGAAAAAAACTAACACAAAATATTTTCAATCCAAATCAGATTTACAAGATTCTTATTAACAAAGAGAAATTGAATGCCTTATTCTTTATTACATGGAGAATATATAACGTTTGTAATATCAATGTCATTTTCTCACTGATATTGAACTTCATGCAGCTACAACACACCAGACAGCGAAAGCTTATTTAACATCTCTTTTCTTTCCCTTATACCTCACTCTCTACCAGACTAAATAGCAAGCTGCTTAGGATACCTTAATTCTACTAGCAATAAGTCACTTAGCTCTATTTGTTTGAAGTGAAAACAGCCAATACAAATACCTCCAACACAGAAGAAAAGCATACACGTTATTACAGCTCAAATTCTTACACAATTTACAAAGTTCAAAGGAAAAGTTAGCTGTACATTAGTAAGAACTAAAGCTATAGAGAATGAGGCATGTTCTGGCATGGCACTGTCTGATAAACATATGTAAAGATCATAACCATAGGCAAAAGGAATAAAACTTCAAAACCTTAGCTGCGAGATTTTCTGACATGCTTAACCGTTTCATCTAACGCTCATAAAAATCACACATTTTACGAACAGAAGGGAACAGTGTCACTATACAGTTCATCTCCATCATAACGTAAGGCAAAACTCAGCACCTATTGCAACAAGACCAGTAGTATAACGGGATTAGAACATAGTTTAAAGTGAAACATTTTGTGTTCATCTTGATTTATAAAGTTCAAGTGGAGATTTATTCCACAGAGTCCTTGGTCAGGTTCTTCCAAAGTCTGATGATAAAAACGTCAACCTTTTTTCCAGGTTTTATTGGCCAAGTTTCAATTTCTGGCCAATAGATTTTCTCATTCTTTCAAACACTAAAGCGAACAGCCACTTTTACAATCTGTAAATGTAGATTAAGACCAAATTATTTAACTTTTCCTCCAGCAAAGTCAGGAGACTGAGCTCCTTTTACCTTCCCTGCTTAGATTTTCTGAGAATAACTTACTTCACACAGAGCATACAGTTAGATTCAGATTCTGTACACAGATAAGTCATTTCTTTTCAGTTGCAAAAGAATGCTTTCCATCAAGTTACATGAGTTGCCACATTTTAGTCATTCAAGTATGAGACTCTGTATCACAGTTAAGATTCTTTAAACACTTAATATCAGAGCCAATCAAGTCAATAAAAGTCCTCTTGCGGACACCCATGAGGACTGTGTACAGCTGAAATGAATCTGATACTTGGACTTTTCATAGAGCAACAGGCTATTCCTTCCACCAAAAACTAAAGGCTTCCAACCTCGGACTGCTGGTTAATGGCACCAGAACAGCTCTTCTTGAAAAATACTGTTACAAGCAAAACCATGGAAATTGCCAAGACCCTGCTAGTATCCAAGCAGAGACAAACAAAGGCTCCTCTTGCGTTCATTACTAGCTGCCAGATATTTAATGACACAGCAAATCTCAGTGATTGCACTGATGGGTCACATATGCGTGGTTACTGGATCAGACAAAGAACAAGCAACTGAGATGCCCTTTGAAGTAACAATCTACCCCTGAACTAGTTATTATAAAGTAAATGCTTACCATAGACTGCGTAAAACTGAGGATTTCCTGAGTGGTATTATCAGAATTTACTCTGATCAGCCTTCCAAGTTTTGGGGAAGTTACAATCATAAAAGTTATAGTTCTGTTTCCTGCATTGGTCACATCATTGGTTACAGCTTTCAGATCATGTCGTAAAATAGGTTTCCTGGAACCTAAAAAATGTCAATTATAAGTAACATAGATTTGCAAGAGAAATTTTTCCCAAAGGGTAAGTTTTGTATGTACAACTCACCCTCTCATCTAGATATTCTACTTAGCATTTTAATAACGTTTCATAAGATCAGCAAGTTTACCCTTTTCCTAGTTACCTTCTAGTTACAACTCTTCCACAGCTTTTTCAATGAAAAAGCCCATCAGTAGGATGTACCTGTTTTACAGAGATGAAAAAAGTGCATTTCTCTTCAGCACATGTAATTGCTAAATAACACCTTCTGCAAAAACAACCCAAAGCAAGGAGTAGTGTGCATAAGAAGCCCTGTTCCTATATTACACGTCTAGAACTGCATTCAAACTCCAGCTGAAGTCACCATTGTGAATGCTTTTTGGTAATCCTAGTTGCCCACAGAAGGCAGGGTGATTTGGCAGAGAGAAGCCTTAACACAGCAAAGTTTCTAGTGAAGACACAAACCAAAATGGATTATTACCACAACCTTGAACCACACCTTATTGATATGAAAGATGACTTTCATTAAATGACATTAAAAAAAATACTGAATTAAAGAAATGAGGAAGACCATCACACAATAGAAATAATGGACTAAATTGAAATAATGTATTATTAAGATGGATGGACACTGAGAGGTAACAAAATCCTTTTAATACATAGCACCACACTACCAGTACCTTCTGGCTTAAATATTATAAAGATTATAAAGAGCTTTCTGGCATTTAGTCAAACCAAGACAATTTTGACATAGCTGTGACAAAACCAAACCTAGTAATTTCCTGAAAGAAAAAAGTTTTATTTGGCTTCTTTTTCACTGTTTCATGGTACACACTCAGCAAACTAAATCTCATGTTTAATGATACTTTTGGAGGAGCAATAGATTCCCATAATGCTATTCCCTCTGCCCCCACTTCTGCCTCTATTTTTACATTTTCTTTTTTTTCTTGAGCAACAAGCTTTTCTAGGTATCAATACCTAATTTCAGATACTAGCAGTATATATCCTTGAAGTCTGAATTATCAGTTCACCTTCAGTAAAGCATAATGTTTATACAAGAATAACACAAAATAACATGTTTCCGCTATAATATTCAGAAGTAAAAAAAATATAGTAAGCAAACTGAAGAACGGAGATGTTTTGCAAGCCATTAGTAACATCAGGATTCTGCCTGTTTACATGTAGTTGTGCCCTGGTTCAAACAACATCCACTTTGAAAAACAGTTAATACAATGAAATGAGATCTCCAGCTCTGCCTGTTTTCCTATTTTTATCCTCCCGTGCCTCTCTGTCTCCATACTGTTTTGAAAAGCAAAGCAGTCCCTCAGGTCTAGAAAAATTCTCCCACACTATATATCTAATTCAAGAAGTCTCCCTCCTCTTCCTCTCTCTTTTTTCCCTTTTTCGCATGACTGCAGAGAGGGAAGCACGACCTTGTTTTATGCGTACAGTAGATGCGGTCAGGAATGTACAACTGAGAGCAACAGTTAATCAGATCACGTGTATCTGCAAACGCAGTTATTTCTCAATAACCTCCTACTTACACAAATCAGGCCTCATTGCCTTAACAGAGTAAGACACAATAATGCTCAAACATGGTCACACTGTAGTGATGGAAGTTACGGCTTCAGTTTTTCATAACCAAAGCAGGTTATCCCACCACCACCATCACAGTGCAGGGACATGGGGACAGAGGATGTGTACCACAAAGCCCCACTTTGTTCCTAATAGACCTGATCTCACTCACTGCACAGCACAGGCTGAAATACAGTCTAGGGCCACAGACAGTAAAGTCTCTCATGCTTTCCTGTAAAATGAGATCCTCCCTCAAACACAACCTTCTCCTTCACCCACTTGTGTCCTGAGGCTTGAGAACCTTTTCTAGCACCCACAGTAGTTCTGCTCTGGTCTGACACCTCAACAGGGAGAGGAAGGTTATTTGCCACACAACAGATGGGGTGAAGGAAAGGGAAGTGAGAACGCTGTCTGCTTGTTCCCAAACACGGGAGCACAGAGATCACAAAACCAACCCCACTCAAACACAGGGGAAAGGAACACAGAGAGGGTAGGACAATGCACTACAAGGAAGGGTGAGGCAGAGTATGGTCAAACTAATCCATACTAAGCAGAATGCAACAGTGTAAGGCCGTTATCGGTACCTAGTAATTTTTTTGGTATCCATTTTTACTGCCTACGTTTAAGATTTGGAAAGTGCTTTGACATGAGCATTCTGCCTGTCACTGCTAAACAGTTACGAATCATCTCCTCTACTGATTGCTTAGACAGCTTTACTTCCAAATACCTACAAGTCAGGCTGCCTCTCCTCAAAGAGCAACTCAGCTCATTCCTTCTCTGAGCAATTGCTTCTCTGAAGGGAGCAAATCCTCACATTGTAGATATCTAGCATACGTAAGAAAAAACTCGTACACCTAGTAGCCAATTTACTGAGCACACTGAATAAAACAAGCTTCTGTTGAACAGAAAAAAATCCATCAATTGTATAAACAAATCTGATATATTCAACACAAAAGAAGACAGCAGTACATGCTCTTATAAAATTGCAGAACAATATGCTTGAAAGAATAGTTTATACCCAGTCATGAAACATGGCAAGTTCTTCACAACATATTCAATTTTTACTTCCCTAGAGAGAAGATTCTTCAAGTTGTCTCAAAAGTGACTTTTACTGCAGTGCTGTAAAATGTTACAGGACACTGGCTATTGTTTTTATGTGTATTAATCATTTGGCACCATCATTTTTGTAATAGTCTTTTCTTGATGAGCAAGTACAGATGAAACGCATACAGCGCCAGAATGTGTTTAAAAAGTATCATAAAAAGAACAAGTGAAAAAGCTAGTAATACTTTTTAACACCAAAAAGGAATTTTGCTAACCCAAAGTAAATGAGAATTCAGGAAAAACCGTAGGCTTAGATGATTACAGCCTCCAATGTTGAAAGAAATACTGTGTTTCGCAAATTGGAGAACTGACAGTCTAGAGACTTTGCCTTCTATGGCAGTATAAGGTGTACTTTTCTTACAATTATCTTTGGCTTAAGATAGAATTCCTGTAAATCCCTATGCCTGAGGCAACCTTACACACCAAAATCACAGATTAATAAGCTTTGTAAGTGGATTTATGTGAATCCCATTTATATCAACTGAATTAGAAGATCACGCTGCTACAATCTCATTTTTTGTTGCCTCTTTAACTGGCTTTTGTTGCAAGCCTTTGTTTATGCAGCTTATATTCAGGAAGTTTAAGATACTAAAGTGCTCCTCTTCTGTATCAAATTAATAAATAAAGCTACAGATAGAGCTTTACCAATTCTCAATATCTCTCCAGCTATACAGATCATGTTCAGAGCAAAAAGAAGGTAGCACAAACAAAAGTGTGATGCAAGATATTGCTGACAGAAGACTAATCTTCATTTCTCCTTTAATCCTGCAATTAATCTTAGATTACTAACTCGATGAGGGATTACTCTTGCCTATGCAAAACAGTAAATGGCTCTGGTGAGACTCTCTTAACACATCAACTCCTGCAGGAGCAGGATTTTATTATAAAAATACTCAGCTGCTGATCCAACTAGCTCCAAATGCACAAATACGAATCAAAGTTTTCAGTCCTTCTGCTTCATCAGTGAGTCTGTGCTGCTCTCTGTAACTCAGCTCAAACAGTAAGAAAGCAAACTAGCAATCTGGCAAGCTTTCATGTGCTATTCAGAATCCCATGGGCACAAGCTTCACTCTGCTTTTACCAGGCAAAATCACAACTAGCTAAGACACCTCTAAATACATGACTATAATACAGGGCTTTTAAACAAATCTGAATGTTCAGATCTTACGCAGACAGTGTTACTGTCACACTGTGCTTATATATTTCACTGCCAATTTCCATGACTCCAAGCACATGTGCATATCAAGAAGTTAAATACTATAAAACAATAAAGCAGTATGTTGTTTGAGAAAACATAACTGTTCTTTTAAAAATCAGACAGATAGTTGTTCCCAGGTACAGTTTTCTACAGTTTAGCCAGCTAGCTATCTAACAAATAACCATATATTATGCAATTTTTTCAAGTGGACAAAATCATGATAATCTTTAAAAACAGACCTGGAAAGACTCCGAGTCCTTTGTTCACTTCAAGGCTAATGACTAGCATCTGAGCTGTGATGCTAAAAATCTGTCGAGGTGCAAAGTTCAAACCATCTGTTACCTGAAAGTTGAAGCCTCCAGACATTGCTCCTGTAGAAAAAAAACCATAAATTTGTTCTTGCATTATTCTATATGTCATTCAAAACACACAAACATACACTGGAAAACTTCTGGTCTTGGCTACAGTGAAATATATCCAAAGTCATCCTGAAGCAATTTTTGATCAGTACCTTTGTATCTTAATTAGAATTAAATAAATTAATAACGCAGAGAACACCTTCCCAGTGAAGAACTACTGGTTGTTGCTTACACTGAAGGCCAGACAATTAGCACAGTGGCCCTACTTTTCTTTCTTCACTGACCCCAGTGGAGCTGAAACCAAGTTAAACTTGGGGAGACAAATTTCCTACCTGGGAACTTGGGGGAGACTCCTAAATTTCCTACTCCTTTTATATCTTTGGAGGGACCAAAGCACTCCAGCAGTCACATTTTGGCAAAGAAGGAATCTGAGAGGAAAAACAACTAGAATGTTCTTTCACTTTGATTTACATTTAAAGGACTTAATCAACTCTCAGGTTGTTTCCTTCACCTCTTTGCATTGCTCCAGCTTTGCTGAAGAGTGTACGTTGTGACAGCTTAAGCTATTTCAGAGGTTACGTGTACTCATAATAAATGAACATTTTTTTCTTTAATCTTAGGACCTGTATGTACTTTGGCACAAGTGATAGCAAAATACCTCCAGGAGTCTGAGTGGATTCCTGTGAAAATATATCTCTCAGAACTTAATCAGGTGTACAGAGCTTCCTATATCTTGCTTTAAGTAGAGGTTCCCCAGACTGTTTAATTAGGTAGAAAGAAAGAATGAAAAATTGAAACATTAACTGTTGCAAACAGTTACCATTGTTCTACTTGCTTTGCCCAATTTAGCCATGAGATCTTGCTACATTAATATATACCCTGAAAGTGAGAGGGTGCCATGTACTTTCACTTAAAGATCAGCACTGCTTGCCTAACTATAAATTAACAGAAGAATCTAATGTGGGTTCTGAGATTATAGTTAACAACTACTCTAGGCGAAGCTCTTTTACCCAGCCAGGTACTGAAGCAGCTCTGGAAGATCATGTCATACTGTTTTTATTTTAACAGTTTTTATTCTCTGATGTTTTCTCTTGATAAAAATGCACAAGTAGTTGCGCATTTAAAAAAGGCATTGAGGAGTCTACTAATTTGCCTCAGGTTGCCAAAAAAAGGCTTAATTAGCCTCACTTGATTTTTTGGCTAATGCAGGTCAACGGCCTGACTGACACGGACATTTTATTATCAGCGAGTCAGGAACAGAACTAAGTCCTAGAGTGCTGCTTGGGTGGAGCATGTATTATTTTATCACAATTAATTTTTAAAGGCATATCTGATCAGAGGTGATAAAAAGGACACCAGAAAAAGGACTGTAAAAACCACACTGAAAAGACACTGAGACTTCATAACCAACAAGAGTTCAATTCAGTACTGCCCTCAGGAAAACACTGGCAGGGTTTATGGGCAGACCCCATACTGCAGAATCAGGATGGGAGCACCCTGGAGTGAAGCAAGGGTGGAAAAGGGAAGGAATTCTCACACTGAAAGAGGAGTACAGAAAAGGAAAGGTATGTTCTGGTTCTGCATTTATGCTGGTGACAGAACAATCAGGGATTACAAAAGAAACAAATATGAAATTTAAGGGGAAAACATAAGAACAAAGAGGGAGCTTTGCAACTCACAGCACAGAACAAGCAGCATAACGGAACTCACAAGACTGAGCAGAGATGAAGGGAAAATGTTACGAAGTCTAATATTAGAGACATAAAAGCAAAGTGTGGCAGTACTTTCTTTGGCAGTACAGAACACCCCGAGGATGGAGAGTCACTGCCATGTAAAAATGTAAAAGATCTGTGGGGCCATGAGGAGCAGCCAGGGGATGGAAGAGCTGCCTCAGCCAAGAAGATGCTGCTCTTCCCCTTGGAAAGGGTTAGAGTAGAAGAGCAGATACCAGGCTGTGGAGAACATGAAGTGGGGATATTTCCCAGGAGGCATCAAAGAAGCCAGTGCACAGGAGAAGACTGAAGACAAAGGACAGAGCAGCTGAAGAGAAAAGGGGTAAAAAGCTGAATGACAGCAACCAGATAAGGGAAGGCCACAGGACAAGGCTGGGAGCAAGAAGATGAGAGTAACAAGTACACCTCTAGCAACAGTCCAAGATGAAGGAGGAAAGAAAAATCACAGACTGAGAAAGGAAAAAAAGCAAAATGTCCAAAGTACTTTCTGAAACACTGGGGGCCACGAGGCTGAGCAGATGGCAGAGCCAGAGCAGCTGCAAGAGCTGACATATGACCTGGGCCATTTTACATTTCAAATTTATTGTACAACCCACACTCCCACTGGAAAATGAAATTTGCTGTTCTTTTTACTTTTATTAATCAAGATTCACTTCCTAAGGCTACAGATGTGCATTTGCCCTTTCTGGAACACAGAGTGGATTCATTTCCTCACACTGAGAGTACCACCATCCTACCAGCATACAGGTTTTTACATGTCGAAGTCTCCCTTGGAACAATTTAAACAGCTTGGCTCACTTTTGCCATGCTCTTGACCTTTCATTTCCTGACCAAATTATTTCAGCAGGATACTTACAGCTCACCAGCAGCTGCTTGTAAAGCAATTTCAGCAACATATATGCACTCTGCAAGACAGAGTGCAAGACACACTGCTCTGACATCAGAAGTCAGAGCACTTCAACCTGTACCAAACCTCACAACACAGCACAGATCTAGAGTGAGCGCTGCACCCAAGGGAGCACTGGAAATCATTCCAGCCTGCCTCAGGGCTGGCAAGAGAGTGCTGTACCTCTTCCATCTCCTTCCCCAAAACTGGTTTATTGCTCCTTTAGCACCTCCTCTCTTCTTTCAGCTGAGGTAACACGGTAACAGAGCTGGAGCAGCAGAAAAGCAGCTATCACCCTCTAAAAGCTCCACCTCTTCCTCTGACTGGAACCCCACTGGGATCTTCATTCCTGCTTCTTCCCAGCACTGCCGTTCAAGGATGAATGAAGCTGCCCTGACTTCTTTTATTGCTCACACATTCTCTCTGTAGCAGCAGGAGCACAAATAACCCAATCTCTGGCCACTGGCAGGAAAGAGTCAATGGTTAAAACTGAATTCCTTCACAGTCTGACAGACAGGTTGACATCACCCAGATGACCCTAACTTCATTGCCCAAAGCAGCTCAGGAACACAGCTATACCATGGCAGGTATCCGAGAGACTGTTGGTCCATGAACAGCTCTGCACTGTAGCAAGACAGAAAGGCTTCAGGAAATTCTCAATTATAATGGTCAAAAAAATGGATTGCATTATCTCTGAAAGCTGCAAGACAATGTTCCCCTGCCACAAACCTGCATTCAGAAAGGCTGCTACCAACTGAACCACTAATACACCAAGGTTTCTTGGTGAGCGCACATTTAACTAGTCACCAGACCCTTTCATGTTTAGTTCGTGAGATCATGTATCATATAACCAGTGCTCTGAGATTTTTGTGACATTACAAGGAGATCTTCAAAGGATTACAAACACAAATATACTGACTAGGAGCAGTAAGTCAGTACAGAGGTTGCATTTTTGAAACCACATACCATTGTGTACAAATACCAGTTGCCCTTCAATTATATGAGCCTGGGTAAAACTAAGGATGCTCTTGTTTGGAGAAGACTTCAAAGCCAAGTGCCCATTGCTAGGTGGAGTAACGGAATATATCAGTTCTGATGCTGAGGAGTCCTTGTCTTCTGCACAGAGGTCATCAACAGTTATTTCTATGACTGAACCCACCCAGACCTAGAAAAGCAAAAATAAAAAAAAATATTAATAATCAAGAAAATGCATACAAAATAAAATTGGAGGGGGGGAATCCTTCAAAGAAAAAGAAAGAATAATGATTTGTGCTATGCAACACTAGCAGCTATGACAGGTTTCCTTACTGTCCATCCAAATCTCTGATCATGAACTGGAATAGTTAAATGTTGATAAATGGTATTCAAAAAACAAGATTATGAAATAACACAAGCAAACACACTCTACATCAGTTTGAATTTTAGACAGATGCAGCATGAGTGCTCTATTTGTCAGGCACTATCCGAACTCTTACAAACATAACAAAATTGTATTTTGATAACTGAGTCAAGGAGCTCCTTTCCAACACACACACATGAATATTGCTGTCATGTACTTCACAGCAGGCGAGGCGTGCAATAGGCTTCTACTTTCATCAGCAGAAAAGAAAAAAAGAAAAACAGCCTGGGGACAGCATCATCTCTAATACAAATGGAACACTTCTTGTAGCTGCATTATTTCCTTCTAACAGCATGCACTTTTTTAGTCCTTTTTTAGTCCCTTTTTTAGTGTATCAAACAACCCACAGAGTTGGTCAGTCCAGTGGGAGATGAAGGAATCAATACCGCCAACAGCTGCTTAGCTCTTTGCAAGGTCATGCTTCCAGACAAAATAGCTAACTAGTATTTGGAAAGATGGTGTAAAACCCATTACTTAATTCTAGTAAATCTAAATGCTTTGGGGCTTTTAGCTCAAGATGTGCACAAACTGCAAGATCCTTCTTTCAAGCAGAAAGGACTGGTATCTGAGCTTCATCCATAAGTCCCTGGATAATCTCTTGTTTGAAAACGACAAGCAACAGCCCATTTTACTCTTCATCTTTGCTGTATTTATTTGGGACTACAGACAGAAGTACTAACAAAGAACAATACATATTTATCTCAACATGAAATTAAATTCCTAAATATTCAATACATCAATACCAATTCTTTCCATGCAAAGTTTATATACTGTACAATCTTAAGAGCCTGAGCTCTTGGGGGGAAAAAAAACAAACAAACAAATAACCAAAAAAAAAACCCCAAAAAACCAACTCAGCTTGAGCTTCTAAACGCATACTGCATAATCCCCTTCTACCCTCCCAGGGTCTTAGTTCACCTAACAAATATCTGCTAGTAACATCACACCAAATGGCTGAAGAGGAAACGTGATCCTTGACAAAGGGCATTTTACATCTGCCAAAACCAAAAATCAGCAATCCACTAAGTATTAATTTTAATTTTTAATAAAAGCCATGGAAGAAAACCTTTTAAAGCCACTGGGATTTTTGCCATGACATTTCAACAGAGCAAAGATTTCACACTACATTGTGTCACAAAATATGTGCCATGGAAAAAGAGGTATTAAAATGAAATTATATGTGTTTTCTAATTATAAAAAAGTTTGAAAAAGAAGTTGTGTTACATTTTATAATAGAAAATTATCTTGCAACCAGGAAATAGCTATTTTTTCCCTTGAAATATGTATTTCTCCATATGTAATTACTACTATCAAAGTTTGATAAAAGACGCCACCTGTGAAAACACAGGATGATAACTAATAGCAAAGGCTGACTTATTAAGTGGCACCAAATAAGCACATCAGTGTGCTTTTGTACTGAGACCCTTTAACTCACCTCAGTAGCACTTGATTCAGATTATTCTACACAGAAAATGCAATGTCACATACACAACATACAAAAACATAAGAAAGGACTGTACAAACATATTATTACAAATGACTCATTAAATGTCCAAAAGTTTCAAAATTTTTTCTCTTACTAAAGGAAAAAATGAGCCTTTTTTCTGTAAAGTCAGTATTTATTTCTGCTGTTCCAGCAGACTAACACACAACGCTTTTTAAGGTATTATACATGCTGAGGTGCTCCATGACCTGCAACACGATCCTTGAGGAATGAAAGCAGATCCAAGAGCTGAAAAGGGCTGTAGGGAAGCGGACACTAAGAATACTGCAAATACTGTACAAGTGGCTTATTTTCCACATCTGGGATCAAGTCCTCCTTGAAGAGCACCATGAAAACTGTATCTGAACTTCCAGGATGTAGCATTACACTAATTTTGCATGTGCCTAACACATTCCACAGGCATGGTCCAAAAAAGGGTCATAACCCTGCCTACTGGCAAATAATCCATTCTTGCTCTACTTACAGGATTCAGCTTATCAGTATCTCCTTGCATGCTATATATCCTACCAGACACTCTATATTCACAACCATTTTAACACTCTGGTGAGCGATTTACAGGAAAAAAAAAAAAAAAAAAAAAGTCAGTGTTTGAATTTGGTTTTCAAAAAAATCTAATTCTAGGAAAATACGGCCCTCTTGTGGCAACAGCAGGATACAGTAATTTCACAGCATCGCTACCAATAAAGATATATTTAAACACATACATAAACACAGTGAACAATGCCAGGATAGTGATTTCCTTAAAAATATCCTATTTCCCTTTCCCATTCCGACCCCAGAAAAAAAACAAATGACCATAGAACCTGTGGAAATTTTAGGAAATTATACCTAAAATGCTATATAGTTTCTAAATAAACATATCCCTCATGCACTTACTGTTCTAATGGAAAGGCTTTCAATTAAATGCAAGGATTACTAGCATACATTACAGAAGCTCTCAGGACAGTAGAACCTTGTGTATCTTATACATTAATGTAAATACTTCAGCATGTCATAAATTCTCAGCCAAAAAAAACCCCAACCAAACAAACAAAAACTTAAAAACTTCACTACTTTCACTTCTTAGAGAAAAATCAGAAACAACTCCCAAAATGTTTGGTTGTTTGTGCTCCTGAAACTCTTCCCATGGTGTGCATAACTTTGATGGTGTTCATAATTTTGATAACGACAGACAAGGTTGTTTGAAGAAGGGATATTATGGATGCCTCAGAAGTGAGGGAGCTAGAGTTGAAGGACTCATTCAACATGTGTGCACGTGCTCAACAGTTTCTTGCATTTGGCCAGAAGCCCCATGCCAAAGGCCAAAATTTTCATACCAACATCACTGCAGCTCTTCCCAGAAGCAGCTCTTCCCAGAAGCTATTTCTCAACAGCAGATGCCACATGCTAACCTATTTTTTAATTGTTCAGCAGTTCTTTCTAACCCTTTATATCGAGATCTGTAAAATATCTGAGGTGCTAAACTCAAATGGTCCTACTGGACCTCAGTTTTTACAGTACTGGTCCCTCAATTTACACTTTTGTACATTTTGTACATTTCCAACCTTTCAAAGGATACAAAAGAGCTACTGCCTTTTTAAAAGCAACACACGGTTTATTAGTCCACATTCACCACTAGTGATGTCCTTGAGGAGCACAAACTGCTTGGCTAGAACATGGGATCAGCAAGTATCACCCTACATAGGAATGCCCAGCTCATCTCAATATGTAGCAGGACTAAGAAAAATCATTTTCTCCGACCTACTTGAGATATGCAAGTTTGCTTTGAAAAAGGATCAACTCAGTGTATTCCTCCCAGTATATAACTCAACTGCCAGCTTTGTTTTAGTTTGCACAAGAATCCAACATATGTGTGCATGTTACTACCCACTCATGACAAAAATAAAGGTTATTTCTCAGTAATAGCTTATGCACAACCAGTAAAACCACAGGCACAAAGGCAGCATCCTGATTCTGGGTACACAAACTACCTCCCCAGCAGAGAGGACCAACTTTGGCTAGGTTAAGCTGTGTTATCATTGCTCTTGCAAAGCCCAGACTTACAGATATTTTTAGAAAAATCCATATGCTGCACTGCAGTGCACTGCACGGCCTCAGTTCTGTTAACAGGCTGCAGTTCAGTGCCAGCAATGCACCAGAAGGGAGACAGAGAAAAATTTCTGACTGGACATATATCCTTCTCATCTGCGACTAGACAAACATTACTGCATGCTGTGCTGATGTCTGTGGAGTACCACTGTAACCACTTTAACAAGGGAAGATTTCACT
>VYXH01009241.1:0-29902 GCA_013397275.1 Burhinus bistriatus | reverse complement strand
TGTTTTAAAGAGCATACTTGAACCACTCGTGTCTAAGCCACTTAACCATACTTAATTCAAATATGCAGACATGCCTTCGGTTACATACATCACCCGTGCCAGGAACAGCCTTGCGGTCACACAGTTTTCTCTGATGTTATCAGCTGGCAGGGTGTGCTGCAATGTGTCTCAACAGGTCGGTTATTTTTTTAACTTGTTGCTACTCCTTTACACATAGGACTGGAATTTGTGACCTGAAATCTGACGCTAAGCAAGCAGAGTAAGTAACCGACATAATACGCCAAAACTGCAGAAAGAAGAAAAATGGCGATGGCATAAATCTCTTTTCTGGGTCAGTTGTCTGGTTCTTTTGAGGTTTACAGTCATCATTTAGTCTACATTTTCCTCAGCAATTTTTGGCAGGCTTTGCTGTCTTTACGGTTTTAGAATAATGTAGATGGCAGGAGGGGGGATCCATGCCCAGAGGGAAATCACAGAGAGTGATCTTCACCCAGATATCACTTAACAGCTTTATTAAAGATCTCAAAGGCAGAGGCCTAATAAACTTCATTCTCTTCAGACTGGCACTCGAAGAGGATTTGTGAAAACCTGGAGAAAGAATTGTGAAAAAGCACCAGTCTAAGAAGTGAAGAAGAAGGGCAAAAAAGGATTTAAGGTAGAATAACGATCGATAACATGGCTGAGGCTGGAAAAGCAGACTTCCAGGCATATGGCACTGAAACTGTGCTGTGGCAGGGAAGCCTGGGGAAAAATTTTGCCTTTGCACCATTCATGTGTTGCACAGGTCTGATTTAATGTCTACCCACCTAGGAGTGTTTGGCTTTGCTAACCCTGTGCAGAGAACTTTGCCATGAGAGTCCTTGGGTATACCTGAAAAGGGACAGCATCACTTCCACTGTGGGCCTTGGGAAGTAATATGCAACACTGCATTAGGAAAAAAACTGCAGCAAGATGCTTAGATGAGAGGCAGGAGGTAGGTAAATGGGAGTATCCCATACATACAAGGTGTTTTGGGGCTAAATGCAGACATAGTGGGTCTGGGAGTGCAAGAGCCCCAATATCATATGCAGGGTTGGTAAGGCCAGATGCGGGACACTGTGCAAGCAGGGGCACTTCCATGCTGGACCAGATTGCTAGCTGGGGGTGTGAGTTCAGAGGAGGGGAAGGCAAATTGGTGATGCGGTTAGAGGTATCACACTGGATACAGAGCTACCAAACTTTCATGAAAAAGAAAGTTGGTTTTTTTTTACAATACCTCATGATTCATGGTATAGGATGAACTTTGGGAATATGATGCATTTATTTTAGGGTATGTGGAACTTAAAATCTATTCCACATTGTAGCTACACCAACACAATCACAAAGATTTAATCAGTCAATTAATATGTTATGTGTAACTCAGTAACTCAGCAGTCACTGAACTGATATTTTCCTTAAATAAATTAGTATTTTTTTTAGTATGCTCATTTCAAAATTACCTCTTATCCAAAGAAAGGCAATCCACTCTGACACAGGAGAAGGGACTGACAGAGCTGAGATGGTTCAGCCTGGAGAAGAGAAGGCTCAGGCGGATCTCATCAGTGTCCATGAACAGGTGATGGGAGCATATGAAAAAGAGGGAGCAGNGGGGGGGGGGAAGCATGTTTGTTTAACATCTTTAGCTTTTATTATTCAGGGTTTTCTTATGTCTTGAAAGCATGACAGGACTTGTTTCCTAAACAAAAAATCCTGGTCATGCAGACAGGCAGAAATCCAGTATGTAAGATGTTCTGATTTGTGTTCTTTCTTCCTCCCTTGTTCCTGTAGGCCAGTAGTCAACCTCAGCGCCAAGTATGTTTGTACAAATGTGAAAAATCATTCAGCTAGTTGACAGGTTCTTTCCTGTTAATGATGGAGATCTGCTTGTTTGCATCAGTCTATTAGTTAAAGCAGAATGCATGATGTTACTGACCACGATAATAAAGTACACATGAGTTTCTTTTTTATTGGATTTGGTTGGAGAAATGTTCCACTGAGAAGAAAGGAGTTTCATGTGGTAACACTTTAGAGATAAGTTTCTATGCAATTTTCAACCAACAATACTCTTTGCAAATTGCTGCTGTAGCCAAGACTTCCTTAGGGTTCCCATAGGTTTTCAACCAATTTAAAAACCAAAACTTTCCACATGTTTTGAAACAACTTCTATCAGATTTCTTTGGTTTTGGTTAAATTATGCTGAAATTACTGTTGTGGATAAGTAACAAACACTCAAGACACGCTCTGATGGGAAAGACTGGATGCTGGCTGCAAGCAGTCAGGAGAGGTCCTGTGCTAATAATGTGAAGATCTCCAGATAAATAGAAGAAACTCATAGTCTTTAGATAAATCAATATTAACTCCATATTTATTGCATTAAAATTACATTTTAATTTGACATTTTAATTTAACACTGTATCAGATGGCAAGTATTCAACTTGGATTTCCTGAGTGGAGGGGCAGCGTAGTGGACCAAAGATTCTTAACATCTCAGATACAAAAAAGCAGTTACGGATGTATGCTCTGTAGTCTTCATCAAAAGCAAACACAAACCTGCAGTGGTCCATACAGATCCCCAAAGAGCCTGACTGTAATGACACTAGAGGGAGTCCTGAGGCTGCAAGAAAATCTTTTTCCTGTAACAATTTCTTTAGTAAATAGTGCCTTATAAATGAAAATGTTCTTGAAGTAGAGCTCTGGGTAAAATGAAGGAGCCATTCAATTCAGAGGGGATCAAACAGTATTCAAGTTCTAAATTTTAAGTTTTCCAACAATTCATTAAGCAAGCCAAGTGAATTTAAAAAAGAGCATGGTTAATAAGGACTTTATTTTTTCAGTAAAGAGGATATTTAAAGTCAGCATTCAAAATGGAGTAAGAGAATCTCTGACATTATTGTTCTAGTAATTTAAATTACAGGGGCCCTGTTCTACAAAATTTGTGCTTTTCTTGTGATCCCTCACTGAAGACTTAAAAGGTAGGCCATGTGGTCCTGAGTTTTCAAGTTAGACAACTGAATTTTTACTGAAGTCAATGGCAGCTGTCAATGGTCAGCACCTTGAAGTTCAGGCTACACATTTGCAATAAAGATAGGTTTGCCAAAAGTTCACAGGTGCATCCCACAAGTTACTGTGGGATGCTGGTCCATGCATGTTCCTAAACCACTTTAACAATTTGGAAAATTGTAGGTATCTGAAAGCGAAATTCATGTGCACCCAGGACTGGCAGTTCTCAGTAGCTCAGAATGATAGTTTATCCTGTGCCACTGGGATTGGGAATATATCTGGTGCTGTGGGAATTCATAATGTGCAAGCCTAAAGTAAGGCAAGGCTCTCTGCTCTGAAGGAAGGAGAAGGATGTCATTGGCATTCACTAGGGATCCAGGTGCTTCTTTTCTTTCCCTTGATGGCCTGTGCCTCTAACCAAGACCTCTTAGCCTGCTTCAGGGATTCACCATACAAACCCTGTCCCTTCCAAGATATCACAGAATGAGTGCTCAGCTCTTGCTCTTCTCCTGATGTTGGGTGAGCTCTGCCAGAGAGCTCTGAGATTGCATTCAGGAACAGGTCATCCAGGAAACTAAACTCTTCCTCTTTTTTGGCCAGAGTGGCACAGCCTGGGGGGCTCATGAGAGGAGGCTGCAGCTGCTACTAGGAGGAAGAGGTTTCACTGTTGGAGGACCCAGAGGAGAAACCAGTGGGATTACACTGGTGGGTAGTGGTGCCCTCTACCTGCATGGCAATAGCGTGCCTTTAAAAGAAAGCTGCTAAGTGATAGTCCTTACTGGGCTGTTCACGTGGCCAGGCAAATGGAGATCCCCAGTGTAGTAATGTTACCAGGGCAAGAGGAAAACCACAGCCATGTAGGCAGGCCAGATACCGCATTTTCTCCGTGGAGCTATCCATGAAGTGAAGGCTTAGGCATGCTCCTCCTCCTCTTTTTTTTCCCTGTGGGTGGTAAGGGACATTTCATCAGTGTGCAGCTGTGCACATATCTGCAGGCTGTGCGGTGAAGGACCTGCTGTCCTCACCTGCTGTCTTCATGTTCATGCCTGAATTATCATGGCAGATTACAGTAATAAAGGCTGTTCTTTCTGCTAAAGCAATAGAGTTTTAGAAAAGACATACCATGAAGAAGCCTGAGTATATTTTATGGTGCTGCAATGGTGTAGACTCTACTTTAGTCCCTACAGGATATGTGTTAGCAAACAGAGGATGCTCTCTGTTTGGTCTCTCCTAGTCACAGATCAATGCCTCATTGTTTCTTAGCAACACAATTCCTTAATTCACAGAATATAATAATGATCATATTAGTTTGCATAGTATGTCTTATTGAAATCAAACTATGATTATTAAAACAAATGTGGGAAGTGCACCGAACAATGCAGTAGCCTTAGCTTGTATTATTTTTGCTTGTTTGTTCAATTTCAGTATGTAGAGATGTGTTTCTTTATCCCAGGTATTTATTGATGTACATATGTGCAAGAGTCTGAACTGCCACACTGGCCAGAAGAAATATTCATTTGCCCAAGTTCAGTGTTAAGTGTTGCAGTTTAGTGTTCTCGCTTCTGCAAATCCGTATGCAAGACTCTGGTCATTTCTTTCAAGGGAACCTATTTAAAGCTTCCAACTGCAGAAGCTTCCTCAGAGATAATCTGTCAGAACTGGGAGCCTCGAACCAGATCTTCACCGCTATCTGCCAAAGCAAAACAACTGTCAGTCAGCCAAAAGTACAGCAAAGAAAAAACAGAAACACAACTACAGCAAAACTATGCAAGTTATCTGAGNCATTCTGTGACATGGCTCGTTTAGAGACTGGTGATCAGACACTGCAGCAGCACATTTACAAGCAGTGTATGTCAGAATGCTGAATAAAAGTAGTGAAATAAAAAACCCTACAGTTTTGACTTGTTTTTCTGATGCACTTTGCTTCTTCACTGATTTATGCAGCTTTACTAATCCTTTTTGGCTTCAGCAGGCTGCTAATCAGTAACTTCATGGTTGTTTATAACTCAGTCCCCTCAGACCCTTACTCTGTAGGAATATCGTTTATATTCATCCACATTGATCTGTTTTTCTCATTTGTCTGTGCAAACGCTTAAGATTCTTCCAATAATGGTAATACACCTTTCTTTCACCAAGTGAATCCTGGATTAGTGAGAACTGTCCTCAGCATCATTGTTATTATTCTGGTTGAGCATCTGGTGCTTTTTTGTGTGCTGCCTTTAACATTACTAGAAGCGAGTGATGTCTTTAGAGCCCTCCTGCTGTCATAGTCGCATGACTGTCATTCCTACTGCCTATACTAAAAGGTGCATTTGCAAATGCATTTTGTATGGCTTTGCTTTTGAGATTACTTATGAAATTGCAGCTGTAGAAAGTTCACACCATTGCTGTGCAGAAAGCTGCCGCTTCCTGTAAATCAATACCCTCTGTTGACAGTCACTTTTACATCTGGATTGGATTCCTGTCTTGCATTGATCTTACACAGGTGCTGCTGCGCTTGCTAAATTACCTCTGGCTCATGCTAGCTATTTTCATAGCTTTCATGATTTTGACTGTTCTGCTACTTTGCATTAGAAGTAATGGGAACCTCTCTTTTTTCTGTTGGCTGTGGATAGAGAATAATGTTGGCTGCGTGTGCATAATAGCGTAGGATGGAAGGGACCACCTGAATCATTAAATTCCCCCTCCCGGCTACTGCAGACATTACCTCATATAATAATTACTGTTATTCATTTATTGAACACTATCTTAAAAAGACTCAGATGGCTTGGTCTCATGCCTGTCCTCTACCTGATTCCCCCTTTGCAAAGCTGCCCCTGAACGTGATTATTCTAATGGTCTGGAAACTTCTGATTTTCAGCTGAAGTTCTTTATCGGCGGTTGATATCTCACTTGTGCCAACATTGCTTTTTAATCTAAACAGTTACCAAACCCTTGGTGATGAGCTTTCTCCTCAATGTATTTATAGATGCCACTTTTTTTCCTCTTAGCCCTCGCTGAACAAACCTAGCTCGTCTGTCTAGCCTCTTCTCACAAATTAGGTTNCTCTGGTCATTTCTTTCAAGGGAACCTATTTAAAGCTTCCAACTGCAGAAGCTTCCTCAGAGATAATCTGTCAGAACTGGGAGCCTCGAACCAGATCTTCACCGCTATCTGCCAAAGCAAAACAACTGTCAGTCAGCCAAAAGTACAGCAAAGAAAAAACAGAAACACAACTACAGCAAAACTATGCAAGTTATCTGAGCACAGGGAGGAGACTATAATTCAGATTTTGAACAGGTCAAAGGAAGCTGAGGAACTCGAAGGGATNCTGTCATTCCTACTGCCTATACTAAAAGGTGCATTTGCAAATGCATTTTGTATGGCTTTGCTTTTGAGATTACTTATGAAATTGCAGCTGTAGAAAGTTCACACCATTGCTGTGCAGAAAGCTGCCGCTTCCTGTAAATCAATACCCTCTGTTGACAGTCACTTTTACATCTGGATTGGATTCCTGTCTTGCATTGATCTTACACAGGTGCTGCTGCGCTTGCTAAATTACCTCTGGCTCATGCTAGCTATTTTCATAGCTTTCATGATTTTGACTGTTCTGCTACTTTGCATTAGAAGTAATGGGAACCTCTCTTTTTTCTGTTGGCTGTGGATAGAGAATAATGTTGGCTGCGTGTGCATAATAGCGTAGGATGGAAGGGACCACCTGAATCATTAAATTCCCCCTCCCGGCTACTGCAGACATTACCTCATATAATAATTACTGTTATTCATTTATTGAACACTATCTTAAAAAGACTCAGATGGCTTGGTCTCATGCCTGTCCTCTACCTGATTCCCCCTTTGCAAAGCTGCCCCTGAACGTGATTATTCTAATGGTCTGGAAACTTCTGATTTTCAGCTGAAGTTCTTTATCGGCGGTTGATATCTCACTTGTGCCAACATTGCTTTTTAATCTAAACAGTTACCAAACCCTTGGTGATGAGCTTTCTCCTCAATGTATTTATAGATGCCACTTTTTTTCCTCTTAGCCCTCGCTGAACAAACCTAGCTCGTCTGTCTAGCCTCTTCTCACAAATTAGGTTCTCAATACCCTCACTGTCCTTTTCAGCCTTCTCTTGCTCCCTTTCTGGTTTGAAACCATCTTTCAGAAACACAAGTGACCAGAATAATATGCAGCCATCCAGACCTGGTCACAGAAAGGCCTTGTCTCACACCTTTCCCTTTTTCCTTCAGAAGGTCTATCTCTGCCTTAGTCCATGAACCAGATTGTCAAGTCTAGGGGAGACCCATTTACCTTAAACCAGGAAAAGGAGGGGACAACTACAACAGCTGGCACATGAGATGGCCATCATCATGCTGCTCTCCAGAGGGCCCAGCTTTCTCTCTCTGTGCTGTCTGATAGTGACCTCTCAACGATGGCTCAGACCAATAGGAACTGCTGGACTAGCACCTACATGCCAGATGTGCGGAGCACAGCTGGGATTGCTGTGGGCCTTGTGCCACAACAGGATTTACCACACCTCTCACGGCAACCTGGAGCCTGTGGAGTACGCAGTGTATTATGTTCGCTATTGTGGCTCTTTACCCCTTAGAATTTGGAAATTATTGATTTCACACACCTCTTAGAAGCTGTGTTGTTTTGTTTTTCTCATATCTGAACAAGTTGCGTCATTGCAGCTTTTTCTTGAGGACTCTCTGCCAGTTCTCTGTTGCTTCATCATTATTATTTATTTGCCATGGGTAACAGAAGCGCTGTGCTTCTCACTGCACAGGCAGTTTAGAAACAAGCACAGCCCAATGGGTTAGGAAATAGGTCTGATGAATATTGAGGAAAGCATGAAATGGTAGACTGAGATGAGGTGTGGTGAGCCAGGCTGCAAAATGGACATTATGTAGAACTGCCTCTAGGTTTTGAATGCTTTGGTGATATGTTTCTGTAATGGTTAATAAGGTTAATATTTTATATATCCTATAGGTTTTGCCACAGAGTTTGGAAGAATGGGATTTGAAGGCTAGGCTGTTGGCTTGGCGCTCAGGTGCTTGGGAGCATTGCATTGGGTGAGAGGACCTGGGAAAGTATAGGAGTGCTTTTGAGTGAAGAGAACATCAAAAAGACCATCAAAGCTAGTGTCCTTGGTGAAGCAGATGCCACAAACTCAATGCCTTGAATGGAAAGGCAAATAATAGTACTAACCTAAAGGCCTACTAACACCAGCAAAAGCATTTGCATTGAGCTTGACAGAGCTGGGACTTAATAAAAAAAGTTTTAATCTAGTACACATAGAAACATGGAGACATGGCAGTTCTCAAGGTGACTTGGTCATTGGTAAAAGCTCATTCCTAGTGGCTGGAGTTTTTGCAGGCTGGGGGACAAGTCATTACAAAGCTTCAGTTTTTATTGCTCTGTGGCTAACTTGTCATCCAGCCAGGTTTCCCAGTGTTTCCCAGCCAAGACAGTTCCTTATGCAAAGAAGAACAAGATTGTTTTAATTTTTAATCCATTAATTTCCTTAAGAAGGAGGGTGTCGATTTGAAAAGCTACCTCTTAACACTTCAGGCATGTTTGACTCATCCTGTCTGGCAGATCCCTCGGTGCCCTAATAAAGCCGGTGTGAACACTGTGTGTGGTATTTCAACCCTGAGATTACATTTTGGAAGCAGCCTGGTTATTGTATCCCACTCCGCTGTCCAGACCAGATGAACTGGAGCCAGTTCACTCTGCGCTGTTACTACCAAGGAATGTTTCAGTGGTTGGAGTGGCCCCATGGGAGCTGGGGCAGAGAACGACATACTCTGAAACCAACATGAGCAACAGACTTCCCCATCTGTAAATGGTGTCAATGATACCTACTCCATTTTATGGAGTGTCTTCTCTACTCCAGGTAGTATGCCTGTAGACTACTGTATGGCAGGTACTTCCCTACCTGGTGTGCAAGCAGTCCATAAACCCAACTATGGGCCACCCACTGGCAGTGCACATAGTCCCTCCCACATCTCACTGCACATCTGCCCAGCCACCTGTTCAGATAGGATCTCCAATATCAGTAGCAATGTCGCTTTGTGTTTTTTTCCAACTGTCTGATCACATGCTATTCCTGTGTATCTTTTTTGTACTGATCACTGATGACGGCTTGTTTCCTTGCTGTTATTTCGCTAGGAGAACATAGTGCAAAAGCCACAGATGGCAACAAGATAGCCTGAGACATCAAGCTTCTCCCTTGACAGCTTGAGTTCATGAAGGACTGCTTGTAAGACAAGAAATACGAGTTCAGGCCCTGACCGATCACAGGTGATGGTAGGGCTCATCTGGATGTCTTTCAGTGCAAAATCTCTATCAAATGTTATGACTGCTAGTTTCTCCTTCCAGCTTTTCTAGGTCATCTCAGATCTGCATAGTGCTGTTGTTCTTCAGCTGGTGCTTTGGGGTTCTGTGGGGGTGGGACTCACTTTTCTCTTCAGCAGTTTAAGAATGGCAGCTCTCATCTGACCAGGCTTTCCCCATGCTTTCCCACTGTCCCCGACCTGGCAGTAGCACTATCAGCAGTAGTAAAACTTGTGCCCTTGTTTGAGACTGGGTCTCTAAACTTTTAGTGGCACTCTGAGCAATAGGTATAGTCCTCCCAGCCAGGGCAGTCTAGTGATATGGTGATTGAAAACAGCAGCTGGGCCTGGAGACCCACCTTCACTGAAGCATTGCACCATACAAGTAGGCCTGAGTTACCACTGACAGCAGAAACAGGGCCAGGTATGTGGAGTGCCGGTATTACTTCCCAAACTGTATCCAGGCTGCCCCAGGCTGCTTTAAAGATATGTCCACTCACCGGGGCAATTTCAAAGTAGAAATTCTTCACAGCAGCATCACTGGAGTCAAATGCAAGCAGAGATGAGTTGCTTCAGAACAGATGGAGCCTGGATGCTTGTAGTCAGTCCAGCTTCTACCAGGAATCAGGAAGACCTAGAAAGGATTGTGGGGGATGGATAAAGAATAGAAAAGTGAGTAAAGGAAAAAAGAGCAGAAGGCAAAGAAAAGAGAAATAGATTTTCTTCCTTGCTTGTACCTGCCTTGCTGTCTGCCCGGCAGGTGGTGGGTAGCTATCTATATGTGTGGCTGGAATACAGATACCAGAAAGACTAAGTACCTTAATGAATTATGGAAGAGGTTTGACTGGTCGTTTCTTTTTACAGTCTGTCAGCATTTTCCTTAAAGCCAAGGTAATCCAGAGACCTTACAATTATTTCATAGGCAGACCCCTGAGCTTCTAGTTGCAGTCCTTTTCCCCTTCAAAAGGGGGGAGCTTCTCTTCCCTCTTTTTTGTACTCACAATGAATTGTGATTTTCTGAGGCTCTAGATTTGTATTCTTTGCACAGAAGAACAATACTTTCTATTGTTACATAATCTGGCCATGCTTCTTCTGCAAACATTTTAGCTTTTAAGCACAGCATGCCTGGTTTATTTTGGCGTCCTTACTCTTTTTACCCAGTATATGAGGTAAATAGACATGCATCTCCATTGCAGTCCACTCAGCTCTGTATTCACAGCACACTGATCTGTCTAATTTCCTGGAGACACTCTTGCTTCTCCTGGCAGGGTTGATCTTTCGCTGCCAGTGAGAACCCTTTGAGGTAGACATTGACCAAAACACCCTAAAAGTAGAAGAAGCTTTGCTGTCCCAATATCGTCCCAATTTCCTCATTAACAGTGGCAGAGGTCAGCCAAATCTAATATGATTCCTGTGACAAGATCTCAGACCCAACTATTTGTGTGGGTGTTTCCTGAGGAACAGTCTGCCTGCAGAGAGCCTGCCTCCCTCCTCACTCCTACTGATGTGGCACCACCGAATCCAGTTGAACTCCAGTGTTTGAAAACTGCTGACAATGAGAGCCTGTTGGTGTGCAATTTACAGGTCTCTGTAATTTTTTCCAACCCACTCCTGACTCCACCTCAGGGCTATAAAATTGGTGCTCATAAAATATAATTCTTGATAGATCAAGTGAGATTTTTTTGTGGTTCTTAAAGAGTGTAGAGTTTTGAAAGAAAGCAATCAGTTGCCTTCCTTTGTGCAAATGTGGTTTTTCATATGGAAAAAACAGAATTAGTCATTTGATAGCTGACACTTGAATGGTGGCTTGTTGCAGAAAGTCATTTTTCCCTTAAATACGGTGTGGAGGCTTTTTTTTTTTAAGTAAGCTGAAGCTTTCAGCCATGTGATCCAATGAAAATAATTAGAAGTAGGAAAGGGACTCCCTGTGGATCTTAGTGATACAAGTCTCTCTGACTGCACAAGTACCTGCTCCTTTGACCATCAGAATCCATCTATTACAAAAATGTGCTTAACTTTTGGGTTTGCTTACAGAGGTAGTTTTAATCCTCCACCTGACAGTCAAACAGGGATTTTGCCGGCATGGGAGCCTCAGAGCTGTATTTTGCAACTGCTCAGAATTCTCTGAATGCAGTATGACTTCAGAAATAGACCCATTGAGAACATCACTTTCCGTGGTATATAATCTTCTTTATAGGATATTCCCACATCTGTGTAGCAGTCCTCAAGAGGGAAGCAATAACAAACGGAGACGTTTACTCTTTCTGTTATTCTTCTCCTTTGACGGTATTGCCTTGCAGGGTGTCCTTGGCTGAGCTGTCCGTCCTCTAGCGGAAAGAAGGATTTCCTTTGCCCTTCTAGTCCTTTTCCCTGAAAGTGTTGAGCATCCAGCATCTTCTTCCAGTTTCAAGACAAACTGCTGCGTGGCCAGTAGTTTTCAAAACCCAAGCAGCCTATTCACCTGCTGAGTAGTACACGTTTTAACCAATGGGCTTAGCGTCTTATCTTTGTCTTGAAACTTAATACTCCCCAGTTGCTGCTATTTTGGATGATCAGACTAAGCAATTATGTTATCTGGCTGTTTAACACCTCCCTCATAATGTTAATTTTCAGTCGAAAGGCTTGCAGTAAAAGGTCAATGTTTGCCAAAGAAACCACAAAGTCACCAGTTATTTCTATTTGTGAAATCAGAGAGTAACTGTGGAATCTTGCATATGCTGGCTAGTGAGGATAGGCACATGCCAGCACCGATGTGACAGACACCACAGCAATATCAGTCAAAGAAAACTTCTGATGTGTGAAAGGAGATGCTTTAGAGACTGTTGATACTTGTGAATAAATGCCCATTAATTAACCACTGGAATATGAACACTACGGTGATTTTGCTTTTCCATAGAGAACTCGTGAAAGCTTATATCAGACGAACTGGACCCCAAGTCCAGCTGAGATAGAAACTGTCTCTGTTCTGCTTCAGTGAGTGCAGCAATGCTGATTTACACCATCTGAGCATCTGAGTTGGTGTTGTTGCCTGGTGAGAAAGGTATATTCCAATGAGCTAAGAGAATAACGTAGCATGCTGGGATTTAATTCTTATTTTTCTAGTAGTACTATATCATATTATAGAGCCTTCCCATAGAAAAAAAACTCCTCACTTTCTCTTCAGCTCATTAATGTTTTAAGCAGCGGCAAGAGTCATATGAGAAGGAGATACAGAAATACGGATACAATTTTTTATGAGTAACTTTTACAAACTTGCACTTGTTGAGATGGGGACACAGCAAGTTGTTATGTTTATTTGTCTGCAATATTTTGGTAAATTCCAGGAAATATTACCTACTGTTCTTGTCAAAAGATCAAAATCTTTGAGTATTATATAGCATTCATTTTCCAGTGTGACTGTGATTCATTCCTAATTTTCCTAATGACTCATTCCTTCTTCTCATCTTGGCTTCTCCAGGTGTAAATTGCAAAATATGTGCAGTCCTTGTCTAATTCTCGGGGTTGCTTTGGTACCTAGGTGAAGTTCACTAGGTGTTTTAAGTAGGAAGCATGCAAGGCCGTCGCATTGTTCTTGCAACAATGGAGAATAATGCTTAGATTAAAATTATTTGTGATCTTTCTTTGTTAACAATTTTCTGAAAACACTGAGACAGTCAAAGAAGCAGTGAGCTCTAAGGTATTTGTTTCTTAGTCATATGCTTGTAGAATGGCGTGAATTATTTGATTTTTCAGTTAGGGGGCTAAAGCAAAAGAAACTGGGGGGAAAATGTTTTGGGTCTACCTTGAAAAAAAAAAAAGTGGTAAAAAATGTGGTAAAATGAAATATTTTATAAGATCCATAAACCAAACCTTTATTTAATTTTCAGCAGTGTTGGGAAGCAAGCACAGTGAAACAGAGTTTGCTTGCTTATAGGCATGTGGATGTCAAAGCATTTCTCCTAAATGGCAAGCAGGTGAGTTTGCCCACTTTATCTCAATGGCACCGACTTCTTCTTTCTCAGGGGCAGCAGGGAGAAGAGGCATCTTTAAAACTTTTCTAATTGCATTTAGCTGAGCTTATTTTTAAGCACATCTTTTCGCTTTGGTTTTTAATCATAACAAATCATCGACTGAAAGAATACTTTTAAGAACTCGTAAGCCAAAAATAACAACTCTATTGCTGACACCACCTCCCCTTCCCATCCAGCTCTAGCAAGTACTTCCCTTCCTCTCTTTCTCGTCTTATCCAGCCATGCCCTCCAACAGGACCAGAGGTTGGGGTCTGAAAGCATACAGGAAGGCAGCTGGGGAGGGAGGACATAAAAGCATTTTAGGTATGGACAGGACAGAAATGTTTTCTCTTGTTCCTTGTATACTTTCTAAGCATCCTGCCTGCCTTAGAGGGAACAGGCATCTTACCTGCCAACGAGATTTAATGTCTTTTAAATTTATATCCTTTTCCTAATCCAGTATTTGGAAAGCTGAAATGCCAATTGACAGTCTTGAAGCATCATTTCAAAAGAACATTTGAAATGGTTTATTTGGAAACTTTTTAAAACTACATCTTGAATTTTCTAAAAATCAAAAAATTCTCTCCTCTTTTTTCACTCTGAAACTGTTTACAGAATCAACCTAGACTGTACCGATAGCTCCACCCAGCTCCAGCAGTGCCTCTTTTTAACAAGCTGAATGTCTGCAGCCTGCTCTAGTGCTTTGTCAGATCTCAAATATCATCTGCAACCTGCCAGCCACTGACATCTTGATTAACGGTGTTTTTCGTTCCATGTGAACTGGGTTTTGTTCTTGTTTATACCCAGAGGTATAGAACAGCTTCTCTTGTCCATTGTTCCCTTATGTACTTTCAGAAAACCTGTTTGTTTCTGGCAGCCTTCTCTTTGAGGAATGTGATGCAGAGCACAGATAAAAGCACAAGCATCTGTTAAGATGATTGGCATTATCCTGACAACAGTGTAGAAATTGTCTGCTTGGGATGGCAAGCAGGCACAGCCAAACAAAGTTAACAGTAGCTTCCATTTGCAGTGGGTACGATAAAGCATATGCTTTAATTCAAGGAGACTGTGCAAAGCTTTCTGCTTATTGCCTGTACCTTCCTATGCATGGCAGTTGTGCTCATGCTGATTCATTCAGCAGGAGCTGACACTTACATAGGTGCTAAGCTCCAAAATACTTTTGTGGATAATAGTATGGATAAAGGCAAAAAAATAGAGTTCTTCAAATATTAGTTCATTCTTGGGAGCTTCAGGGAATATTTGCAATCCTAGAAGCTAGTACTTGACAGGCTTCAAGCGCTGACACTTTATTTCAGTCCTGAGTGATGGAGGAGTCTCCCGGGTCATCAGTGCTATTTCAGGCAACACTAAGAAAATTCTCCATGTTTTCTCATTCAAGCTTTGACCTGACCTGACCCTGCTTAACTTTAAAATCTGACAAGCATAGTCTGGAATTATTTTTCTGCAGCTAAGGGTTGAACACATATTTAAATGCTTTAGGCCTTCTACTATCAGTGTTAGTCCTCTGTTCAAAGATATATTGTTATGTTTGGCTTTTATATAGCTGATTGTGCCTTGCCATCCCTAATACATATTTCTGTAGGGAAAAAATAGTGCAAACTGACATCCTATGTAGTTTTTGTATTTCTCATTGAAACATATTTTTAATAAGGAACTAAGAAGCTTCACTGGTGTCTGTTGAAATTCACCGCTGCATTTCTGCAATGATATTTTTTTGTCATTAGTCCTGATTTGCTGGCTAGATTCAACAACGTAATCTTCCTGAAAGGGACCAGCTGTTACTCTTCCTTCCATTCTCTCCTCCCTCAGTGTTTTATTTTCAGTTTTGTAATGCAAAATGCAAGAAATCCTTTTAGATGCTTTCAATGAAGTGTCAAATTCCCTGAACATCAGCAAGTAAAAATAGCTGTGAAGAGTCTTATGCAGGACCCCAGTCACCAGCTCGTTCCTAAAATGATCAAAGTGAGATGACTGGCATGCAAACCAGGGAAAGNGAAATGATTCCAATAATTCTTAAAAATTCTTTTGTGATCCTGTTCCTTTTTAGAAGACAGAAGGGTTCAAAAGTTTATGAAGACAACTTTGAACAGTTTGCATCTGTGTGTGTAGATTTGCATAATTGGGCTAAGTTTCCGTTTGAGACAAAACACGGATCACACAGAGATACAGAGGTAATTCAAAAATTCAGAGTCCTTTCAGCAAATCCTAGCAAAGATGGCCAAAAATGTTTTCCTTGAGATGGTTTGCCAACCTCTTTTCTTCATAACCAAGTGAAGCCCATATTCTTTCTGCAAAAAGATAGTATGTGAATTATATTCACTGCTGTGTCAAGAGCCACCAGCATAACTACTAGAGTAGTTATCTAACACAACTAACACCTAGCTCTTAAATCTTTTTCACTGGCTTTGGCTATCCTACTTTTATTTGTGTCTCTCTGGACATGTGGTACACTCCTAGCCAGTGACCTTTGCATAATATCTTGATTTTGCAATAAGGAGCTGCTGCAAAGCAACCAAGAAATTTAATGTCAAACCAGATTTTTGGAGGTTTTGATTTTTTTTCTTCCAAGTCATTGTAGAAATATTGTGGTAAAAGGCAAAATGGCAGCGTCTCCCAGAGAACCCACACCAGGAAGACCACCAAGGAATAGATCTGTTGGCTAAAACAAACCAATAAAGTAAACTTACAAGTAATGTAGTAGTTACTAAGGTTCACTACCAAATTCTCAGAGTTTAATATTTTTGTTTCATGAATTGTTAAGTAGTATCTTTCTGAGAAACTGGCTTGTAAGATTTAGAGCAAAATCTCGGAGTCAAAACTAGGTGTCCACATCCTGTTAGTGGCTGCAAGTTTATTGTATTTGGTATGTAGTGGTCTGATTTGAGTGTGACACACAATTGTGTTCCTTCATTACTGCTGCTCGCTTTAAGGACTACTAAGAACAGGCCAACCAAAGTTGTATGTGATGTAATATGAAGAAAAATCCATGTTATATGACATCATACAGAGGTTTTTAATTACCTTCCTTTCTCCTTCTGGAGTATTTAACTTCTGGATAAACTGTAGATTTTATTTGAATTCTTGAAATACCCAATTGTTCTTTTTCTAGCAGGCTATGTAATCCAAAAGACTCTGTAAAATGTCTCTATGGCCGCACACAGTCCTGCTCCCACTGGATTCCTGTGAATTTGTCCTCATTTGTAAGCTCAGCCAAGTGAGATCTGGCTGCTTTTCAGATGAGGAAGTTCTAAGAAATCTCAGGTTATTAGGTTGTTCTAGTTGTGACATTTCATCCTCTGGAATTCCAGGCCTTGAAAACTATTTGTTGGTTCCATTTCTGAATCAGATATATTCCCTCCCAACAGCATCAGTTTAAGATTTCACAACCTGAGCAAAATAGCTTTTTCTTTCTGGAAATCGCACTGGGGAAAAAAAAAAAGTGAAAAACCCACAGTTGTTCTATTTAGCAAACCATAACAAAGCTTCCTATTTGTTTTATTTCTCTAAGCACATTCATGCCTCAAACCATGAAAGTGTGCATTCCCCCAAACCAAGTTGTTTCCATTTCAAGTGAAGCTCAAGGCTAACAGATGAAGTCTCCAGCACACCAGCAAGCTCACCTCCCACTCTCTGATATCACCCTTGAAGACCTTGGGTGCTGGGTTCTCTCCCAGCATGTAGACCTCTGGATTAGGGTCTGCTATTGTTTTTTTTCCTGACACACTGCCTTTTTATCAGCACCTGTTGGGTTGTCAGCTTTGAGTTGTCTACCTGTGCAATGTGCCCTGGCTGTGCTTGACCAATTGTGTGGTCTGAACGAAATTGTGGCTTAATATTTCATTCATGCAGCTCATGTATCCTTTCACCTGCCACCAGGTGAAGATGGCCTCATTTAATGTTATAGAAATGAATGAAATGCCTAATTCCCTTGTCATAACTGCAGTTACACTCTGGATACACAGAGTTTTAACACAGTTCTTCCTTCTTTGGCAAGGACTTAAGATAGGGATCTGCTTCTTCTGTTTAAGTACCAGACAGGACGGAAGGAAGTCAGAATTACATTTCATCCAAGACGTTTCAGGCTCTTCATTCCTCCTGGTTTGGTATTTGGGAACAGTCCTTAACAGAGAGGAAGAGAAAGAGTCTGTTGTTTCTGTGAGTCCTTAAGCACTTTTCTTGCCCTCTGCTAACCACCTCAGGAGCCATTTTGACCAAGGTGGTGAGACCAGCTTGTACTTTTTATCCCCCTGAAACCTTGGTTAGTGATTTTGATAATTTTAGTATCTCTCTGGATAATTTTTGTTATCATTCTTTCCTGTCACACTAAAAAGCTATTTCTATTGTTGTTAAGTGGCTTTGGGAAGCAGAGATGTCAATCATGATCATTACAGAATCATGGCACCAAGTCAGGATACCTTTCGCTCTGCATGGATGCTCGTGGCCACTCTGGTTGGTTGTATGTTTGACTAACTGATTGCCTTCGTGTTTGTCACACTTAGGAGGACAAATGTTCAAGATAATAGACAAAGGATAAGTGTTCAGAGGTCAAAGTTAGATAAAAACACTTATTCACAAACCCTGTACCATTTTCAGAAATACCCAAGTTCTGGAAAACTAAACTGTCTTAAAAGCTCACAAGTCTCTCCTGTTTCCACAGTTCAATATCTTTTTGAAAAAGATTAATTTCACCCAGGATGTGCACTTATCTATTAAATCAGCAGATACTTTACATATTCCTCTTCTTCCCTAATGACAACTCTACAATGTTCTTACTACTTCCTACTTATCAAATAATACTAAAAAGGCCTGGATTTTCTTGCCACTGCAGCTTTGCACAATATTTAACTGGTCAGGCATTTGGAGTAGGTGATCATTGTAGGTCCCTTCCAACTGAAATAATCTATGCTGTTCTGTTCTGTTCTTTTCTGTTCTGTTCTATTCTAACTTCCATTCACCAGCTGCAGGGTAATGTACTCCTGGGAAGAGTTCGGGCACAGTGTTATCCTCATTTCCAACCTCTATATAGCTGTAAATGCTGTTTTAACACAGGGGCCAGAATAATACTGTGGTATTTATCTCAGTTGAAAGGATGGGGTAGTATTCACCTGACCTAACTCAGACAACTGCAGCGCAGACACCTACCGCTGATCTATTCTTCCTAGTTCCCCTATATAATCTATAGAGAAAAATAAATTCTTTGAGTGAATTCCTCTCACCCTCTAGAGGACACCAAGAGTAGGTCAGATGAGTGTATAAACTGACCTGGATTTAGGACCGTAGAGGTTTTGCGAGAAAGCAAATGACACTGGAACTACTGCTGTGCAAACACTTTGAACACCAAATTGTGGAAGTGGTGGTTGGAGGGGACACCTGGAGGGCTTGAGTCCAACCTGCCCCTCCAAGCAAGGATCAGGTCAGCCATAGCTTTGTGTAGTCCCATGTAGCCCTGGGACTAACACACACTAACTGGCCACACTATTAAGCTCTCTTAGTCTAGTCTCTCAGTCTCTGCACCATATGTCTATTTAGCATGATAAGCCACACTTGAAAGCCTAGCACTGCATGAGCATCCCCTTCTCGCCTTGACAGTTTTTCATCGTTGGGGTTTTTTGGCGTTGTTCATCACGTAAGTCTGGTTTAGCCGTGAACTCAAGCACGCAGGTGTACCCAGCATGCAGTAGGCAGTGCGAATGCAGCTGTCTCTCTGCAGATTTTCACTAAGTTGTGAAATTAATGCTCTGTGGCTCACTGTGCACTCTGTGGCTCAACCAGCCACAGTTACAAGGAAATGCGTGTATGTTCTGCCTTTGAGATAAAGGGCGTAAACTGCAGGGCAGCCTTAGGTGGACCTGTACACTGTCTTAGATTTCCTAAATAAGATCTCAGTTTTGCAATTAAGAAGTGCATTTTCTACCTGAGAGGACAATTACACAGGTGGGATTTTAGATATGCTAATGCCCATGGGTGAAATGTGCAGCCCTGTCATCTGCTGTTTTGTTTGCAAATAGAGAGCAGCCTCCCGTATTATGTAAATCTGACTGATTCGAAGGTAAATGTAGGCTGAAGTTAGACCCGAAAGCCAAGTGTAAATCCCAGACTTACCGCCTAGCTGCGCAAGGCTCTCAAAGCTATTGGCAAATGTTTCCCTGCAGACTGCCTGGTCTCATTGAGACACAGCTCAAACTCGTCACAGAAAGAGGGAAAGTGAATATAAAATTACTCCGATCTGTTTAACAATTCCAGTGACAGGATCACAGGTCCCCAAAAAAGCCTCGGGGGAACCCAACCAATTTGAATGTTCGAATCCAGCAGTTCCAAACAGCTTTCATTTCAGCTGAGAAAGGGTAACACAGGTCTAGTGCATTGCAGGTCCTGAAGGCATTTCAGCTGTGGTGATGTACTCTGCTGACTTATTTAGCTAATGAGAGCTGAGTCACAGCTGTCAGGAGACTGACAGGGAGTGTTTGAGTGCAAGCGTGCTCTCCCTTTATTCCAGAGGTGTTTACACTGTCCCACGCCTGTGAGATGCAGAGCACGCTCATCTCATGCAGGGAAATTTCCAAGTACTTTTGAAATTGCACAGTTGAGTAGAGCTTACAATATTACTTATATGCTTAAATTTAAACTCATCAGTCAGAAAGCTGATCCCATTGGAGAACTGAGCTCCCAGCCATTGAGGTCTGCCACAAAGAGTACATTTTTAAAACATAAAACCCCGCCATCTTTTCTCTTGCAAAATATTTATTCTTGCTTTCCCTAAGCTTTGTTTTTCTCCAACATTTGTCAGATATTGATGCCAATGTCATTTTACAATGATTCTGGCTCAGAGTACAATATATTAAACTCTTCCTCTCCACACAAAACAAACAAATGAAGAGAGAAACAGAAAATTCTTTATCTGTTGTCTTTTTTTTTTTTCTTTCCCTCAGAAGTAAATAGTTACCCATTGTTGTGATAACCACAAATCACTCATTAATGTTACCAACAACATTCTGGGGAAACTGAAGAACAATATAGATGCCACTAAATAGTTCATAGTTTAAAAACACTTAGTGTGTTATCATAGCAATAGGCACTGATTTTATTTATACAGCTTCTTCTTAAAGGACAAAATGCCTATTGGCACTTACAGTGAATTGTGGCATGATACAAAGATGTATGTTTTTCATTATTTTTTCTCTGGATTTCACATAAAATTTAGCAAGCCACAATTGAAAAAAATGTTCAGCGGAATCCAAACCTGCAATGTTCCCTGAGCACTTTGCTGCTGCTTTCAAGAAAAAATAACACAATAATTCTTCAAAATGTCGAGGTTGCATTGCTTGTCAATTCTTTATTTGGTCCCACCTGCTTTCTTCCATTGCACTTTCAACTCCTCAGATTCCATCCAGTAAAAATCCTATTTAAATAAGAGATTTAAATCAGCATGAGCTAGGCAGCACATTTTCGGTCAAGGTGGTGGAATACAAGTACAATCCCAGGAAAGTTTACACAGGTAGAGAAATGATTTCATTCTTAATGACAAGAAGGGAGCAGAGCACTTGGCTCTTTTCCTTGGAAATGAGGTTCTTTGGCATTATGATTTGAACGAGTTGCCACCCCACAGTGGGCTAGTGCATCATGCTAATGTTGGCTGTGAGCCTGAAGAAAATTGCCAACAAAAGCCTGAGGGGCTGTGCAGTTATTCCAGAAAAAGAGTCTCCTGTCAGCAGAGCTTATTCCACTCTGAACTGGTTTGAGCGACGCCAACAAAAGTACACTCTTGCTCAAGTGAAGAGAAGTTGCCAGTATTGCTAAAACAGAAAGCCTTTTACATGCAGGCAGCCCAGCAGTGTTGGTGCTGCACGGCTGCAGAGGTGATGGGTGAGCCCTGGGGGTGAGCCCTGGAGGAGGCACATGACCCCTCCGGTCCCCCAGTGCTGGTTTTGTCTAAAGAGGTGGTTTCAGATTGGCAGTGAGAGGAACAGACTTCAGAAGGACCCACTTGTCATCTCCCTGCCAGGCTGCTTCCATGGGTCCTCCATCCCTTAACCCATGCATGCAAGAGTATTACTGGTTGTGTTCGTGTCACCCCGCAGAGGTGGCATCTCTGCCTCAGGAAGGGCCACATTTGCAGGTTCACGTACCAGGTCTAGAGGGTAACCTCCGCACAGCCCACATAGCTCTGCCCCAAGCATTTTCAGGAGGACTGTGAATGAGATGCGAGGGGGAAGCCTGGACAGGGTTTGGGAAGCATGCTGTGCTCAGCAAGCAGCGTGCCTGGGAGAAGGGAGGCACAGCTGGCGAGAGGACCAAAGCACTGGCAGAGCAGGCACACCTTGGAGAATGAAAGGAAAAAAGGAAATCAAGGTGGAGGGAAATAACGTGTCAGACAGGACCCAGCCAGGGCACAACCTTGCAGGCAAAGATGAGCCACTTCTCCCCAGTAAGCATTGCTGGGTGTAGCTTTTTGGTTTTCTCTTTCCTTTTGATTTTTATGTTTGCTTGTTCTTATTTCTCCCCAGGAGTTCAAGTGTGGGTGTGAATTCGGTGGCAATGCCTCTTCACCCAAACTCAGAAATACTCTACAGGATTTGGGACTTATACTTCCAAATTGCAAGACACAAAGTTCTTTTCCCAAAATGATGCCTCATTTTAACAAACCAAGTAGTAAATAAAAACCTCAAGCACAAGGTTCACAACTTCAAACACTGACACAATGTTTCTTCTGTTTTTTTTCTGGTTTCTTTATTGCACACTCATTTAAATCTATGGTGTGAGAGAGGGAATAGATAGTTTTAGAATGAGATGTCATTCTGTCTTACAGAATTGGAGGAGAATGAGACATGGTTTGTCTGCTGAAATAACTTTCACTGCACCCTGGAAAAACATCTACGGTGCTAAAAATATATGAAAGAACTTTTTATAACAAGAACTAGAAAAAATGCAGACAGGAAGAAACAAATTACCATAGTAGAGAGGCTGAATTTACTGTAGCCCAGCAAGAGGCAAGAAGAGAACACTAAATAAGAGCTGAAAGAGCTACTCTAATGCAGACAGCAGTAATATTAACATGTTGTCCATGTACAAGGATATACTGCTAGTCTGATTCTCCTTGTGTGTAACTCATGCTACAGAGTCATACAGCGAATATGAGGGATATTGAACCACAATTATGACTGACAGGTGTGATACATCACTAGGCATGTTAATTATAACCAACATTTCAAGTATACGTATTTGCCTATGTGCATGCCTAGCTGCTGGGGTTTATATGTGTGTGCTTTTCTCAGAGCAGTATGGGTTTGCACAGCCCCACACGGGACTGGGGCTTCTTTGTGCTTCACTCTGTGTAAGCTCACAGGAAGACATGCTCTTTGTCCCAAAGCATTTTAATGTCTCCCTAGAAACAATGGCATGAAACAAAAGGAGGGAAGCAGAGGAGGAAAGGGACAATGAGGTCTCACAGTTACATGACTCAACTCCATGTACAATAGAATTGACCTGAATCATCTGAAAGGCTCCTCAGGTAAATAGCTTTGCTGTCCTGGTATGTGTCCAGGCAGCTGGTGCTTTTACATGGCTTTGATGGTCTGTCTATTCAGTTTTTGTTCTGATGTGAAGGATGTTGTTTGCATTGTAGGAGAAGCAGGCCTGGTTTTGAGGAGGGAAACGGGACTTCCACGTTTCCATGCCACTGCAATGAGTTTGGGAAATAAAACCTGGGACATACAATGTTTTTTACAGCATGTCTGAGGAATTCAACAGGAACTGATATTACTGTTATCTGTCCTTCTGGACTTTTCTGCCTCTAAAGTCCCAGCAGGTTCAGAGATATATGCGGGTAGGGGCTGTGGAGATGATGCTCCTGTGATTTAGTTTATGTTCCCTGAGAAATCAATAAAATTTAATTGCAGGTGACAGTGTCAGCATCATTCATGTGCACCCTATGTCTTACATACAAACATACTTGTGTGAAAAGATGCTGGTTCCCAAAATATCTGTGTGAACAAAAATATTTTCATATGGGTCTTCCTGGAGAAACAGTTGTGAAGATGCACAGGTGTGGTAGAAGTAAACATCTGTCCAGAGACAGAGAAAACATTCATGACTGTTGTGCAAACTTGCTGAGGTGTGATAAATCAAACTGCAGCAGTAGTCATCTCATGCTCGGAGCTTCTCCATTAAAATTATAACACTCTAGGATACAGAGAAGGTGCACACCCTGCACTGTAATCAAGTCGTGTCGTGTCCCCCCCCAGGTACCAAGTCAAGTCAAATTAATAGATATCCCTCTTCTTATTAAGCCACTGGATGCCTGGAGGTTTGCCTTGCAAATGTCTTGAAAGCACTTTTTGAAAGAGGATGATCCAATATGTAGGTCACTAACTTGGTACCTGCAACAGATGGCTGGAGCCCTTGCTTTGTCATGGAGTACCGGTGGGGTCCTGGGTGGGACACTTGGCCTCCTCATTCCTCAGTTTGCCATTTGCAAGCTACGATGCCTTTCTGTCTACGAGTGCAGCAAGGGGGAACACACTAATGACTGCGAGATGCTCATGAAATGGTGGAGGAAGCGCCACAAGGTTTTGTAATACACAGGGCTCCCCGTTGTTGTTTTCAGAAGAAAAATATTCCTACCTGCTCAGCGCAGATTCGGCTGAGTTCCTATACAAATTGCATCTGAGGTTTTTAGAGCGCAAGAGCTACAGGTAGCTCATTTGCTATTTCTCCATATGTGAGTGTTGCCAGTTGAACTCTAAAGCTTCTGTCTCCTTCCTTATTAAGGGTGCTATTTATAGCCCTTCTGGCTGCATTCCACCTGAAGGTCAGATTGTTTACACGGAGTGAGGATATATTGTGTTTTTCTAAACAGAGAGCGCATTTTTTGATTCATAAAAAACCCCTCTTTTCCCTGCACAACATAATGGGCAGATCTTATTTCTCACTCACAACAGAGATCTGGCTGCAAATCTGAGGAGGTGACTGAAAATTTGGGAAAGTACAGTAAGGGTATTCACATGCATGCAGGAAAGTAAAGAACATCTAAGTAATAAACACAAATTAAGTACAGATAAATGCAGGGGCATTTATCTCCATTGAATGTTTAACCCAGGCTTATGTTTGTATTTCTTGCAGCAACTCTTGCTCTGCTAGTAAATAGCATATGAAGTCCTGCACAATTTCATACTCCTCAGGCAGTGCTACTGTTCCCATTATTTATTTTCCAGTCACATAAATTTTCCTATTTCCTTTATTGGAAGCAGGATTGGGTCAAAAGTTTTGGGAATCTACAAACCCAAACAGAAAAGGGAAATGGCAGATGCTGTATAAAGTAAAATATCAATTTATGTGGTTATATTATGTTTTGGGGTTTTTTTTTCCCACCAAATTCCCCATGTGATATAGAAGTAATTTGTGTCCTGGTGGAAAAAAAGAGTTCCTGAACATGACATGATATGGCTCTCCCCTTTCTCTGTTGTTTTCTAGTTCTTCAGCATCTCTTCACCTAAGTATAACATGGGAGGAAAATATCACAGATAAGAACTGCTCTCTCCATTCCAACATTTAAAGACATAAATAAAGAAAATGAGCCATTTGGGGACTTTGGTAATGCGGTAGTTTGCAGGATAGAAGCACATGGAATGGGCAGAAGCTCTTCCACGTGGAACCAGGTAGTTCACACTGATCAGCCAAGAGAGCTATTTTTGGCATTTTATTTTGATCCTAGGAAATTAAATGTCTTGAAAAAGAATTCTTGTTCTGTGTATGGTAAGAGAGGCCAGTGTGTAGCCAGTGAGCTGATTATAGGCTCAGACTTAATTGGAGAATTAAGGTCTTTAGCCTCTCTTCTCCTGTTAATTCCAGCCATTGCCACATCGTCATGCCCCTGAAATGCAGCCTTTCAACAGCCTTTACGCCTGGTCTTTTATTTCCATTATTAACACCACTGCAAAGTTAGAAGCCTAAAGAAAAGAATTAAAATTAAAAAAAAAAAAATTAAAATTAAGTAACTGAAAAGGGCTTTTGAGTACCCACCACCCTGCGAAAGCCTCTAGAGAGCTGCATTGGGGTTACTGCCCAGCTGAGCTCTGCCCACACAGAGCAAGGGGGAAAAGAGCAGATGCAAACCCCACAGTTGAATTTGCTCATGTGCTGTGGGCAGCTGGGAGGCTCATGTGGCTCACATCGGAGAATCAGTACTGAGGGGCCAAGGATTAAGGTTGGGTGGTTGCTTCTTCAAAAGTCACGTAAGATAACAGAAAACAAAGAGTTTCAAGGAAGTTCATCCTATCTTGGACTAAAAGGTGTGAGAAGTTGCAGGTGGGCCACCAGTTCATGAAGTGACTAGACTGGGGTCTGCCCAACCCCTCCATTCACAGCTGAATCTTTCAGGGCTATTCAGCAACACAGCATAAGCATCTCTGCCACCTGTGCTTCCCAGAACTGTCCCCTGCCTGGTTGGTTATAATAGACCTGGTCACTAGAAAGAGCTGACAGATCCTGGGGAGGTCCTGAGAAAAAGACTGGCAGTTTGGATAGCCATTAGGGAACTAAAGGTCATTATGAAGAGGATATTGGTCTAGAAGGATCTACAGTTTGACCTAATATGACCATTCTTAGTCCCTCCTTATGTTAGGCTCTTCACTGACGTAAGCAGCAGCACTGGAAGACGGCTCTACCTTACCAAGTGTTAGGGTTGAGATCAGCTGCCATGTACTTCCTATGTGAAGTCATCAGGTTCCTGATGTCCCAGTATTTGCCACTTTGAGTCAGCTGAGACTGATCTCACCTTCTACTTTTTGTGTGTCCACCCTAGGGATCAATATAAAACAGACCCCACACTGTGATCATCTACTTATCCAAGACAGAACCAAGCTAGCTATAGGCTTGAACACCATCAGGACTTGGGAAAGATCTGGACCCAGGTATAGCCTATGCTGCCTTGGTAATTATTTAATTTTGTGCCCAGGGCATTTGTGCATACTTTTCATCAAACATCATTTTATCAATGTTAAGCCAGGTGTGGTGGCAGAAAGGTGCTGTGGTTGGCAGTGCTGAGTATACCTGCACTCATGCTGGTTGGAGGGAGCCAACCATTGGTCCTTGTTATGGTAGCAGCCAAATTTCAGCAGCGTGAGGCTTTTTAAAGTAGGGAGATGAGAGGATTAGGGCAGGGGAAACAGATGCTGTCACTGTTCACCCTCCCTTGTTGTGTGCTCTGGTTTTGTACTTACTGTTGGGCAGGACCAATATCGCCAGCCCCGAGCTGTCAGTCTCAGTTGGGACCCAAGACCCAAGAAATCATGGCATCAGTTTCAAAATCTTCAAGGGTTTGTTTTGGCTTGGGTTTTTTAACAACACCTTTTGGACTGGGCATGTGGCTGCTGATTTCTGAGTCTCTGGGTGTACACTTGCAATGAAGTGCATTCCCCTGCAATGAGGTTTATTGTGGGGGAAATAAAACTTTTCTCCAAAAAGCCTTCTAATTTTTAAACATTAGCAGAGGTTCCTAACTAATTCTGTGCGCATAGGTCCTAGGCTGCTAGCAAAGTATTCAGTAATGTAAGATTTGTGGTACAGTTTTTGGAGGTGGTAACATTTCCTGTTCCATAGGTCAGCTATATGGCTGTACAAGATTACAAGTACTTTGATACATGAACAAGGAGGGAAAAAAAGACTTCTTTATAATACAGTGTTTCACCAGAGCCCATTTTGCTCTTTTTTTTATTAAATGTCATCCTGAAACTTTAATCTGGGACTGGATAGCAGTGGTTTCACAGATGCAAAGACCAGGACGTACTGAAGAGCAGACTAGGGCTTTCCTTGTAGGCCGCTCTTTTCATACGCTTATAAAGCCTGACCATGTTCAAAGCTGAAAACTAGCAATGTAAATTTCCGAAATGCCTTTAGAAAACCAAGAACTCAACCACTGCCAAGAGAAACATGAGTTCCTGAAACTGGATAGCATTGCTTNTGAAGATCAGCTCATGTATAATCAACTGTTGCCCTTCATTTCAGTTGAAAATTTGCTTTATAGCTTTCACAAGTAGGAAGGGAGCTAGCACATGAGTGATTTGCAGCCACTTCGGTAGCAGAGTGGATGGGAGGGGATCAGGGAGGATCAGGAGCATCGTGTATTAATAAAGTTAAGGAAATCTCTGTCTTTTTCTTCATCCAAACACAGGTTTGTTTGTTTACACAGAGCGTTTTGCCTGCCCTGAGAATCCTGCAGGAAGGCAGCACGGGGGATACAGGGCTGCCAGGGCTGCGGCTGGATTCCAGCCGCAGCTGCAGAAAAGCCAGGCTCTCCAGGCGTAGGTGCAACACAACCGCCCCAGCCACAACAGAGGCACCCAGCACATGCACAGGGGTCACTGGCAGCTGCTGCATAAGGAGATGGGAAGGAATGCTTCAGCATTCAGAAGTCTTGCTGTATTTAACACTTATTTAATTGCTATACTCACCCATTCTGCAAAATCTAAGCCACACATCTGGNTTGCCTGCCCTGAGAATCCTGCAGGAAGGCAGCACGGGGGATACAGGGCTGCCAGGGCTGCGGCTGGATTCCAGCCGCAGCTGCAGAAAAGCCAGGCTCTCCAGGCGTAGGTGCAACACAACCGCCCCAGCCACAACAGAGGCACCCAGCACATGCACAGGGGTCACTGGCAGCTGCTGCATAAGGAGATGGGAAGGAATGCTTCAGCATTCAGAAGTCTTGCTGTATTTAACACTTATTTAATTGCTATACTCACCCATTCTGCAAAATCTAAGCCACACATCTGGGTTGTGCATGGTCTGTGGCCACCCAGAAGACAGACGGACAATTGACTACACTTGAATAGTGCTGGTGCCTATTTTGGGAGAGCAAGAAATCCAGAACATGCCAATTTGTCAGCCCCAGTTTCCTCGGACAGTCACAAACCCCAGTGGAAACCACATTAAGACCTGCCAAACTGGAGATCGTGGTGCCTGTCCAGCTATCAGTCCAACTTGTAAAATTCCTATTTTCAGCAGACACAACAAAAACAGGAAATATTTACCAACTTCGCAGGTGTCAGGAAGTACTTTCAAAGCACTGCTGTGGCCTGGCAGTCCATTTAAATAGACAGCAGGCATGTACAGAGGTGATAATAAATATATTTTCATTTCAAATATATGCTTTGTTGTGTTTCCTCTAGTATGTATGTCCCAGCAGATCAGAGTGACAAATTTATATTGTTAATCACACTATGGTGATTAGGCAGTGATACATCTCACAATACTTGTGTGGATGTATTTATATAATGAAATTGTACTGTAAAGTATATTAAAGATGTTTTGTACAGTTGAAGCTGATAGTGCTGTTTTTCATTAAAAGTTGGTCTACACTGGAAATATATTTATTACTTATTATATGAATCATGGATGGAATACATCTGAATATTTTTCAGACTTTTTAATTCTGTGTATTTCAGACATCACTCTGAAACATAAGATGGTATATTGTTTGAACTGTAATGGTGTCTGCAACATCCTGTAATACAGGCTGTAATAGAAACTATAATATTGCATTACAGCATACTTCTTATCAGTGTTGCTGCACATTAAATATAAAATAAGAGGTGGTGCATGTATTACTAGCTTACTGTTTAGTAGCTGAGAAAATCAAGTTTACCTACTAGAAATGAGGCCTATTTGCCAAACATATTCATACTGGAAATAATATATGACCCCACTAAAAACAAATCTAGAAACTAGATGAGAGGAGCATGTTGTATGATGAACCATCTGATGACTTTTACCCCTGGAGAGAAGAGCATCTGTAGCTAACTTCAGGCTTGTGTGGGAAGGAAAGGTCAGCTTCCAAGAGAATGCCTGGAATACAGAGTTGGGTGAAGAAAGGAAAAAAGTCTAAAGAAAATCCATGTGTGCAAAATAGGGGGAATGGGTTGGATTGTGCAGTGGGGAGCCAGGAGAGATGTGAAAGGAAAGGTAGAAAGACGACAGGGTGGAAAATAAAGAGGAGGCTGGTGAAGAGCCTTTGGTTCTGTGAACATCACTTCATGTCCCTTGGGAGGCAGCCCTGAAGGGCAAAGGAGTCCAGAAAGGCTGGACATTCTTCAAGAAGGAAATCTGAAAGGCACAGGAGCAGGCCGTACCCATGTGCTGAAAGACAAGCCAGCGGGGAAGAAGACTGGCCTGGCTGAACTGAGAGCTTTGGCTGGAACTTGAGAAAAAAACAGAGAGCTTGTGATCTTTGGAAGGTGGGCCAGGCAACTCAGGAGGACTACAAGGATGTCGTGAGGTTATGCGGGGAGAAAATTAGAAGGGCCAAAGGTCAGCTAGTACTTAATCTGGCTACTGCAGTAATAGATAATGAAAAATATTTCTATAGTATTATAAAAACATTTCTACCAACAAAATGAGGGCTAAGGAGAGTCTCCATCCTTTATTGGATGCAGGGGGAAACATAGTGACCAAAAATGAGGAAAAGGCTGAGGTACTTAATGCCTTCTTTGCTTCAGTCTTTAATAGTAAGACCAGTTGTCCTCGAGGTACCCAGCCCCCTGAGCCGGATGACAGGGATGGGGAGCAGA
>VYXH01009239.1:309396-329030 GCA_013397275.1 Burhinus bistriatus | reverse complement strand
ATTCCATGATTCCGTGAAAACATTTTTGTGATAAACCAGTTTGATTTTTTTTTTTCTTTAACAAATTTTAAAGCATGTCTTTGAAACTGCTAAAGAGTTTGCAATATTAAAGTAGCTCTGAAAGGAGTAAGTTACTAAGCAGAACACTGATGAAGAGGTCAGAGAGGTACAGAACTTAACATTTAATGTATGGCCCTGCCAATTATTCTCATCAGAAACAGAAGAGCATGAAAGATGTTTCTTTATCAAGGGGAAGGTTGCACTAAAAGTTGCTAAGGGAAGATGTTCAAAGGTCTAATGCTTTTGTAACACACCATCTCTTTTGTATTCTGCTCTGCTGTTTTGCACTCTGCCATTTGGGGATGCATGGCAGACAAGGATGTTTCTGCAGTCTTCTATGCTAAGTAAAGTTAATTTAGCATAAAATCTTCCACTCCTTAGTCATTTCAATTTTCACTTCTCCATGAAAACTTTAGTTTTCTTCATGTAGCTTTCTTCCCCATATTAGGGCAAGAATTCTGTTTTTGAAAAAAATTAGATCTCTGCTTGGAAATAATTTCTAAGTTAGCATGGAAAATGTTGCTTAAAATTTAAAATGTGCACTAGGAGGACTGACAGATAGATTGAAAGCTTGTGTAAATACAACACGTTAAGGTTTTTTCAGGGTTAGTGCAGTTCATTACTGTGTTTGTTAGATAATGAGTATATGTACCTGATGAAATTTTGCCCAATAGGAAATTGTTCACTTTGCACAGCTCTGCTACACACATGCACACACACAAGCTAAGCAGAGAACCATAACAGGAATACCTGATCGGTATGACTGGAGAATGAGCAGGGACACAGCGGTATGAGAAGACTGGAAGGCCAGAAGGAAGAGCAGAAGGGATATTGAGAATGGCATGTTATTGGTACTTGGCTTAGCAGGTCACTAAGATCCCAGTACAGCTATGTGCAGCTTCTCAGAAGACCATGGTTGGGAGACAAAGAAAAATGAATACATCCTAATGATTTATTAGGATAACAGAGGTGGGGCAGGATGCAGAGACTGATCACAGCTAGCTCCTAATGGGTACAAAATGGTACTTCCAAAACAAGCAATAGGGCTACCAACCTAAGAAGAATGCAGGCAACATGTGGAGGACACAATTGCTAGCATCCTTTATCCTCCATGTCTTCACAGAGCATCCCTGACAGACCTCCAGACACAAGCATCTTTGTGCCTGAATGCTGGCCTGACTCATGCATTTTGGTGATTGTACGTGGATATGAAAGTGTGAGTGAAGAAGTTTCAAAATTGTCACTTGTCGCCACCCATAAGGTTTTGCACTGACACAAAATTGTAGAAACAGAAACTGCAAAAACAAGTATTGCAAGGTCCCAACACTACCATTGTATCTTGCATTCCTCTTGAAAGAAGCACAAAACATTTTTGTTTCATCAGAATTCCCTGCCCTTTAGGGTAGGCGGATCCTGAAAATGTCAGACCTTCTACTTCACACTGTATATCCAGGACACTATCTCCAAGTTGCCCTGTGCCGCATCAACATTAAAAATCATAACATACTTCCTGGAGTGAGGACGTTAGTCCTGTATTTTATATAGTTTCTGTGGCTGAACTATTCCCCGTAATCTCTGTTCAAAGACAGTAAAGCAGCCTTTGCACCATTTCTTTAGGATCCCATGGAAGAGAAATGTAGTTAGTGCAACATAGTGGATAAGGCTGGAATGATAGAAAGGACTCTGACACCATTGTGTACCTGCCCAAGGAAACAGGGATGCCCAGGTAATGCTGACAGGGAAGGTAAAGACTCCTTATAGTCTATCGTAAAGCCATTCTGATGCAACATTAAAATCTTAAAATGTTAAAGAAATGGTGGAGAAGAGCAAACTGCAGATTAACCCTTAATTGCTTTCAGGTCAGCAACTTCAACTGTAGTATTTTTTTAAGCTTCACTCAGGTAGTAGAGTTCTTATGCGGAGAGGAACAGGCAGGTGTCTTTAACACTTTCAGGTCTGTTATGGCTTCTTTTGAAGCAAATTATTTGGACCCCTGCTCCATGACAGGATCCTACTCGTAGATCAGTCACTTCCTCCATCAGGCTGCTAGGTCAAGGAGACATCTTAAGCACTGCACTCAAGCTCTCTGGCACATCACCTCTGTCACATATTGAGGAGCCAATGTAATGAGTAATAAAATTGTTTTTATTGTTACTTTGTAACATAAAATGAATAAATCCAGGATTCCAAAGTAAGGGCCATAAAAAAAACTGAGTAAGAGGAATGTGACATAACTAAGTCATATTTTAAGACAAGGAGGCACAAGAATCTTTTAACACCTTTTCCTGCGATACACCTCTTCCACAGCTCCATCTCACACTGACATTTGTGTAGCCCGCTATTTGAGTAAAGCTAGGACAGTTGTAAAGAATGCTACATTCATTATCATCCACATGCTAGTGCAGGAGTGAAGTCTTAGCCCATATAGGTGAAAGGGTACAGAGTCAAAAAACCCCTCTATAGCAGGACATGGATTAAACACTTTCTCCTCTTTCTGGCTCTAATGTCACAGAGTAGCGCTCCTGAGGCAGGGGTTTTCAAGGCCAGGCCAAGGTGGAGGGCCTCCTCCTGGCCCAGAGAACATTCTGCACTGCAGGCGGCCTGAGGGAGAAGTACACATACAGTCCCTTGTGCCGCTGAACACAGCAGCACTTCCAGTCTTTTCAGGGACACAAGACGCTGGCATTGGCCATAAGGAACAGTGTTAGACTGAGGCAGGCTCCTTCATCAAGGAGCTGCGTGATGGGACAAACAGACAACCATACCACTGGGATTTTCTAGAAAAATAGTTACCTGTAATATGCACTGGGTATGGAATAAGAGTCCCAAACAGCTGCTGAGCCTCCTGTGACCAGCTGGATTAATTTAAAATATATGCCCTGCTTTACAAGTTCATTAATTCTGTCCTTCCACATGGGAAACCAACAGTGAGTAACTGAAAACAAAGCTATTCATACTGGTCTTGTGAGTTGTTCAGGCTCCTCCATACCCTGAGGATGCATGAAGACAATTAACTGAAAGGGACATTTGAGTAAGATCTTCCTTCCCCACCAGGAAGTGAGATCTTCTTCAAATGTCCCCTTCAATTTCCTCCAGGAAGGAAGGCATTTTACTACTAACCGGTCCAGGTGACACTGTTGGCAGTCCACCTTACACAGTCCCACTGGATAAGGCTGTAGCCTGCAACCTCCTCTGAACTCACTGGCCTGGCTTCGCATTTGCTGGGCCTTGAAGTGCCTGCCTGAAGACAAGCTTTTTCAGCTGATCCAGTTTATTGTCTCTTAAGGCATCCCGTATGGCACTGAAGAAACTGAAGTAGTGCTGGAAGTTGTGCATCATGAGCAGGACACCAGCCAACAGCTCATTAGTCACGAGGAGGTGATGGACATAGGCGCGAGTATGCCTCTGACAACAGTAACAGGTGCATCCTTCCAGCAAAGGACCAAAATCATCTTGGTATCTAAGGAGGAAGCAATGTTAGATAACATCAACAGTAAGAAGACCCAATCAAACAATAAAGAATGTCCAGTTACTACATGGCCTTTTGCAGGGACCTGAGCCTTGAAGTCCCGAGGGCCTGAATCCAGCTGCTGTAAGATGTGTTGACATCTATGACCAGCACCACTGGCATGAAGGACTTCAAATATCATGCAAGAACTCACTACAGACCCAAAAGGCCACAAATTTAAGTCAGAGGAGAACTTGGACTACATCACAGCTAACAGCAGAGAGCCCTTATCTGTGCCTTCCCTGACAGAACAGCTGCAGCACAAGACACCTCGCTAGCTATCACACAGTCTATAAAGGAGGAAGCTATCAGAAATACGGATTTACTGATTCCAGTATTCACAGAACAGTATTCCCCCTCTAGTGCGAGATGCACCATCCTCACAAAGCGGAGAGACGATGGAGCAGAGCAACACAGTTGTCTACTCAGACAGCCTAGCGCTACCTGTGGAAAATAGAAGGAAGGACAGGTGGTAACACTGGCCGAAGTATTTGTGAAGCATCCAGAAATTGCAGAATTGCTCTGCAGCTGCCCAAACTGAGACACAAAGTGGTGGATCTCCATAGTTTAAATAAAATCCAGCATCTCAAGATGACCCAAGTTAGATGCAGAAGACCAAAATGATCCTCAGACAACCTTTGTCAAGCTGCTGTCTTTCAGCTGGAACATAGTTATGACCACAGTATGTCTGCTGGATAAATAATCAGAAAATCCCTGGCTTTAGGTCAGGCAAAAGATGGTGCTTTCAGCCTTACGCTGTTGCCTGATAACAAGCTAGAACGCTTGTCCAACACACTCAGTTCAATGCCTAGAAGAACTTTCTTCAACATCTTCACGTTTTATGAAGTCTCCCATCCAGCTAACGACAACATGCAATCAAATACAGAGGACAAAAGCATCAGGTACCCTCCTCACATACTCATGTACCTTTTGTCCTTCAGAAATATCTCAAATGGTGTAATTTCTGGGTCACCTCTGGAGATTTCATCCTGGTCTTCTTCAGCACCATTCGTCTCCAGGTCCTGGGCCCCATTTTGTTTTAAAACTGTTTTAAATAAGATGACAACAGCCTTTTATGAACAGACAGCAAAGGCACAGGAAGAGTAGCAACCTTACAAGAGGTATTTCTGCTACCCTCTTGCTGCAAGTTTCCAACTCTTTCCTATAGTAAGCAACTATTTGTCTTTGTCATAGGTTAGTTAACACAAATACAATTCTAGATGATTAAAACTGCAAGAGACAAGTGAAAACTAATCTACTAAACCTAATGAAAAGTTAGAGCTGAAACAACAGTATAACTTTTTGCTACTCTACTGAGCTGAATTCTTAATAAAATGTCAAAAATATTTACAGTCTGAACTGCATGCTGAATAGAATGCAGTCACCTGAACAAATTGATTTTATTGAGATTTTGTTAGAGTAGACAGGCAACTCATCTGCATTCAATCATTCTACTTTCCATGCTGTCATCAGGCTCAGAGATTTAGATGCATTTTATTTTTTTTTTAAGCAATTAAAATAAAAAAACGCTGGTAGCACTGATGCAGAAGATGTAGATTCCACATCTGCCTTCTCAGCAGTCTATCTTAAAAATAAAAAATGACCCTATAATTTTGTAGGTTGGCATTTTTAGGCTTGTTCTTAAGTAGGATATGTGTCTGGAAACATCAATATTACTGTTTGCACAGTCCATGTCTACTGAGTGTTAAACAGAGACAGAACAAAGAGATTGTCCTTATCCAGAATCTTATGATTTCAGAATAAGGTGAGACAAGGTAAAGAACAACAAACAAAGAGAAGGATTAAAAAAATAGCAGCAAGCACAAAGAAACAAGATGTTCCATTCTGTTCAGCTGGTTTTAAATTATCTAGGCAAGAAGAGCCACTAGGTTCTACCCAAGAGGAAAAATGTAAAATGTTTTTCTGTATTAAAAACATTTAATAGGCCAAAACAAGACAACTGCTTGAAACACATTTGATAAACGCTTTAATGAGTGATACACATGCTCCCATCTCACAGCGTAATGAGGTAACGAGTTATGAACACATCCATTTTGTTCTGATATGAACTAATAAATGCAAAGACAGAGAGGAAAGTTGCCCAAAGAAATGGGACCCCTAACTTTTGTCAGCTGGAAAGGAGAATAGACTGAAAAATATCTTATTAAAACAAACACATATTCAGTTAATTCGAGAGATCAAATATCTTAGATCTCCACTTAAATAAGTCCAGTCTTCACTGCTAACAGTAACAGAAAATTTGCCAATGGTCTCAAACAAAAAAACCCCGCCTTCTATTCAGTGCTTAAGAAATATTTGAACATATTTTGGCTAATCAGACATTCAGATCTCAGGCTGAGGCCTCAAGTTGCCTTCAACAGTTTCACACCAAAATACCCCTCCTTCAAGAGCAATACTTGACAGTGGACTTCCATTTTTTCCAGTGGTTACTACACTTACTTCAGGAACAAAAAACTCAAATATAGATTCCTCCAAAGCATGAATTATGCTTGCTGCAATACTAATTGATACAGTAAAAAATTATAATGACCAACAAGAAGCCTACCTTCTGCTTCAGGATCTGGATGGCAGTCATAACTGAAAACCAAGGCACAGCCTCGTTCTGTTACTTGGAAGGGAAAGAAACTCTCAAAAATGTCCACTCCCCTTTCAATGCACTCAAGCACCTCATCTGGTTTGCCTACACCATGGATGATTCTGTAAGAGACACACAAGATGACAAATCTAGAATATTCTGAGTACAAGCAAGCAGGCACCTGAAGGAAAAGGCACATATGCAGCATGTGTAGCTTATCCCTGCAACTGCTGACTGGAAGGCAAGTGGGTACAACCATCATCACTCAGAATCCCGTGTGCTTCCATTTCCCCACCTCCGACTGATCCAGTACATGGCAAGCTTTTCTTCATTTGCCATTTGGAAGACAGCAATAATCCTTAATTTACTGAGGAAAAACCTCATTCTGTCCACTATGTTTGAAGTGATTTCGTTTATTTCACACACATAAATACACTTAAAATTCAAAATTCACCTAACATGTATGCCTTAGAGCAGATATTTTCCTTAGTCATGTTTGTGCCCCAGGGAACTACCAGTTTCCAGACATGTGGACCCCTTTGCTTTGTAACTGTTTAGGAGACAGTCTAAAAAGACTTGATCAAGAGCAGCAGAGACAGCAGTAGATGGCTAGTCAAAGATACAAGTCCTTCAGCTGACAGACACATCATATAGCACTTGGAGAACCGCCTGGAGGAGAATGCATTAATGAGAAATGTCACTGGAAAGAGAAGAGTTCCTTGCTTTATTCTTCCCTCCTCTCTACACTCTACCTGCTCAAATGATTTACCCAAAAACCTGGGCTGTAACATCTCCTGGGACATGGCATTAAGAGCCAAGAAGAGCCCTGTTGGATTGCCATCAATGGTAATAGAGATCCTGCTGTTAGCCAAATTTATCTGGCAGCTTCCCTGAGGGTGGGTGAAGCAGAAAAGAACAGAGAAGTGCCTGCTCTCCTGCAGGTGCATGGCTGGGCTGACAGCAGCTAATGTAGGGCAATGATCTAACCAGATAATTAGGAAAATACACAGGGGCTGATAAATGAAGTCACAAGCTGCCATTTTTAGTCACTTTTCTAAGTACTCCAATTAAATTGATCAGCACAGAATAAGGATGGGAGAAGTTTACAGCATGAGTGTCTTATGTTTCAGGCTCTCATGGCAGGGAGAACGTGATACTCAATAATTAAAACAGTAGCTCTGCATATATGATCAAAACCCTTGCTAAAACTTATCTCTGCACAGGTAAGGACAAACATTTGTTCTTGCAAGGGTTCTGATACTATTGAAAAGGAAAATAAATTTTACCAAGACACTTCAGCATCTTTACATACATGAAAGGACTCTAAAAAGTACATTCATAAGATCATTTCACCATCACACAAAAAGCAGTCGCTTCTTGGGTGAAGCAGCACAGAAAGTGTTTGTCTTCTAGAGAATTTCATATCGAGGTAGAAAACTGCTGCAAAATAACTTCTCCAGCCAGAATGGCAAGGGCGATTCAGGAAAGCAGGATTGTCTGAAATTCACTTGAGGTACTTACAAGACCCCCTAGGGCTAACCAGCTTTCTTCCTATAAAGAGGTCAGAAACACCTGTCTTAACCAGACAAGCAAACTATTTGACAGATGAGGCAGATACAGTGGTAGCCACTAAGGTTAGCTGAGCAGATTGGACTCTAATGCTCTCAGGGGATCATTTTAAGTAGCTCAACCAGACAGGATGGCAACAACCCAGCAAGCCTTCTAATTGTCAGGAAAATTCAAACCCCAGGCACCACTAAGCATGAACAAGTTGCAACACCAGACACACACACTTTCACATTTAATTTCCTTTTGACTACCATTAGGTCAGAGCAATGCTCAGTTAGCAGAGGGCAGCACAGCTACTGAAAGACAATGGGGCCCGAGTCACTCTCTTCAGGAAACAATGAAAAAAGCACCCATGCTACTTCTGTTGCAGCTGCTCTTGCAAGAGCAACCCATGCAAAAGCCAGCAAGCTCAGCCCAATGCTAAGAAACCCTTCCAGTTCTGAACCACTATCAAATATTAGCGCACGTTTTCTGGAAGTCTTTAGTTACTGTTAGTCATTTATAAGAGGTAAGAATGCTGCCACTCATGTTCAGTCTCTGGCATGGATCAGATGGGCATAAGCAACAACTCGGAATACAGTTCCCACACTATGCCAGTCCAAGCAGAGAATACAATTGTTTTGGGCCAGGCTGTACCACCACTAGTAGTTCACAGGCTCAATGCCTCAGATAAATCGTCAGAGCTGGCTACCATAAGATCATGTAAGCAGTGGCTGGTTCTGCAGCACCCCTCTCTGCTCTCCTCCAGTTCACACCAGGGAGAACTGGTAATGTGATAGTTTTTCTGAGAAGAAAACCCTGTAAAATAGGTTGATAATAACATTCCCGTTCGAGCTGAACTTCAAGTAAGCCATGGCCTCAGAGGCCAAACGCAAGCTATCCAGACATATCCTACCTGTAATTCTTCCCCCCAAAAAGTAAAGACAACTTGAACTAAAATCTTGATTATTCTCCAAACATAGAGAATACTCAAACCCACAGTGTGAGTACAGCTTGGTGCGAGTTGCAACTAAAAATTGAAACAAGGGTTGAAGACTGCAGCCTGACAGTGGCAGAATTTATGCAGTCTGGCACACACACGGAGCTGTGCAATACAGTGATTATTTCCCACAGTGACATTGCACAGCAGCCTGTAGACACTCTTCATAACAGGACAGATGGACTTCTTGGGATGTTGCCCACGCAACTTACCTTGGTTTATCCTCTGGCAGCTCTGCTGTGACAGAAGCTATCAGTTTCAACTTGGTCTCCTTGGGCATGGCACATCCCTGGAAGCCATCTAGCAGAAAGCCACCCACAGGTCGCTTGGCAGTTTCCCTGGCTGATCTGAGCCTCTCTTCCAAGATATCTCCACCTTCGATTGCCCCAAACATTACACTTCCTTGTAGTTCCTGGCCCAGGAGAAAGCTACAATTGTTAGAGCGTGCTCCCCCAAAGACAGGCAAGACATCTCACAGCCCAGACTCCGGATGCCTGCTACTTAAGCCCCACGTTCCCAGAAACTTGCCAGAGCCACAGTGTTTCATCCCATGTAAGACTATTCCCCACAGAACAATGTTGTCGTGGTTTTGTCCAAGCGTAAGGTAGAAACAGGATTAGGAGAGACAAGATTCTGCTCCTTACCTTGACACTAACTCACTGAGAATTTTGGTGCCATTCTTCCCACCTCCCTATAGACAACAATAGCCACAGATCATCTTTGTACCTGGCTTTTTATAAATGTCCCCTCAGCACTACATGTGTCATTGCAGAATTCAAAGCAGGTGCCATTATCCTGGCTGTCAGACACCAGATCTCACAGTGAATTGCCTTTCAGGGGATACCAATATCAGCTCCTGTCACCCATTTTCCTCTGTAGTACAGATTCAGATAACATGTCCCCTTTCACTAAAAGGGAAGGAAGTTTCAAACCTGCTGGAAGAAGTAAGAATAACACTGGCAAAGTCTAGATCCCTCACTTGGAACTGAGGGGACTTCAGAGCCCCTCAGATGGGTTGTCTCAATCTGAATGAGAAGATCCTACTTCGCCCATGTAGACAGCATGAAGGTAAGTGAAAGACACGCACTACAGTTCAAAAGCAGAAAAAAATCCCCCAAAACAACAAACCCAATTAGTTCATCTCAAGTAGTAGAGATGGGTATCCTAGGGTATCCTAGGGCAGGAGGGAAGTTATTAGCAGAGAGGGGCAGAAGGAAAACCCACTGTGCTATCGGTTATATCTCATCCAGGACTGTCACCTGGGCGTTCTCTGATAGATATGCATGACACAATTTCCTACTAAATCACACCCTGGGACTGGCCCAGGATGCAGTACAGACCAGAAAGCAGCTGCAGTGCTATTGCCCCAATATTTTGGGGACCTTACCGGTGATTTCTCTAGCAGCTGAAGGCATACATCCAGGAAAGAAAGCGATCTATCCACAGACTTCTTGGCCCTTTTTCTACCAGCTTCTCCAGAAATGGTGTCTCCATCAGAGATGCACTGGAACCAGTCTGGCTGGATGGCCCGCTGTATGTCCATGAACTTGGAAGCTGTCATTTCCATGCGTCCTGAGTTTCCCCACAGGGACACTGTCTGTCAAGGAAGAATAGGGATGAAGGTTAGTTGCAAAGGTTAACACACCTTAAGGGTCAAAGAAGAGAAGGGATGGATCTGGTGAAACACCAGATACTGGAATGATACTTCATAGATAAGGTCTCCAGCAGCATGGCTCAGATAATCAGCTGCCCTTGGCACAATGAGTGAAAGGATATAAATGACCAAACTGTGATTTCTGGGACAGTCTGGTGAAACCATCACACACGTTCAACACAGTGACTTCTCAACGCGTTTGGAAGTCTCTGAGATAGAGTAGCTGGCCTATCATCACACAAGTTAGTGGCAGAATTGAAAAAAAAAAAAATTAAAAAGAAGAAAAGATTTAATTCCCATCAAAGTTATGTGGTCTTCTCATGAAAAGCAGCAAAGGTTGCAATGTGAAATACAGCTCACTGATTTTCTGTACACAATACAAAACCAAGAAACTACTTGCTCTTCCGAGCACTGAATTCGTACCATCCATGTGAATATATGTGTATACATAAATCACAGACACACTGGGAAGAAAACAAAAGGTTGTTAGGCAATTCAATCTTAGAATCTAATGTTATTTTAGGTCCCAAATCCAGCCACTTAAGAAGGGATTGAAACGCCAAGTGCAAAAGAAATACACAGCTTTCAAACTGAGCAACCTAAGAAATGGCAGGTACTCATTAGGATTGTACACACAGTCTCCACAGTCTGTTCACATGCTTTTCATTCTGTGTGCGCACATGGTCGCCCACATTCCATCATTACTCTATGCTACCCTCATAAAAGATTTTAAAGCAAGACAAAAGCACTTGCGCTGAGAGGCTATGTTACCTGAACACTTCTGGGCTAGCAGATGTTACTATTCAACTCACTAAACATTCAGATTCACAAAATGTTACTGCAGCCAGTGCAACTATGCATGCTACCATGTTTTATCCTATTCTGTGAAATCGTTAATTAACCTGTGAGTGCAGCTTGGCAGTTGGTTTCATTGTATTATTGTTAGACTTGTGCCACTGCTGCTCCAAAATTTTAAAGTGGTATTCAAGCAGATTAAGTATCGGGCTTGAGCCCTTTAGAAGTTAGTTCTTTTAATCTGCAACTCCATCAGTGCTTTTTTAAATGAGGAATGGTTTTCAGTTATCAGAAATAGCTTATAGCTTGAAGTGTTGTGAGGACTTCTGGGGGCTTGAAGGTTTAAATGCATTCTCCTAGCCTATGACAGACAGATTAAGCAGTGCAGTTCTCATGCATACTAATTCACAAATTGAATTTGATCAGCTGATACAAAAAAATATGACCAGAACAATTATTTTTTTCTGGTCTCCACAAAAAACAAATGTTTTGCGCAAATACACCACAAGTCTGCTGTCCACCCATCCACCTCTCCTGATTACTTTTGGCCTCCTCAGCCAATTTCACTAAATTTGAGTAACAAAGAAACAGACAGAAGTCTTCAAAGTAATAACATTTTTGTAAGCTTTCCATTAAAAAAAAAAAAAAAAAGCAACTCCAAAGGAGGAAGATCCCAAATTAGTACCTGCAGGGGAATTGGAACACAGCAGCTATACACCGTCCTGCAGCAGCACGTTGGCCAGTTAGTACCTGCTGCCTCTTACATGAGAGCAGCAAGGAACAGAGGTGAAGGCAGGCGGAGGAAAGTCAGAACTGTTTCAGCCAAAGGTCAAAGAGTGTAATCAAGTCTAGTTACCTTCATTCTGCTGTCCAGAGGAAAAAAGCTGCTTTAAGAAATAAGATAGCCATGTGGCTTAGAGAACTGAGCACTACCCCATGATTATTTAAATCCAGCCTGTGCCAGGCTTTCTGTCCCATTGCTTTCAAAAAGCTTTCGTAAGTATTTCATAGCACAGATCCAGCTGCAGAAGGGCTTGCAACAAGGTGACAAAAATCTTCACCAGCTTCAAAAAAAGAAAAAAAAAAAAAGCCAAATCAAACCTGCCACACCCAGGTTTACATGATTGCTATCACCTCATAGCTGCACAACAGTGAGACAAGCTTCAGATAATTCCTTCCCTGCAGACACACAGGACTCAGCCTACTGCCCAGCAGCAAAGAATCTACACTGCAAAAGACACACTCTGGCAGCAGTTATCCTCTGTCATTCAGGGACTTTTCACCAAAGGTGAGCATACTGAAACAGGCCTTGGAACTGACCTAAGCAGGTGCCAGGAGTGGCCCCTCCAGGTCAAAGCTGTGGCATGCAGCAGGTAGTGTGTGGACTGCACAGGGATCGTGCATGCCTGTGGCATGGAATGGGCAAACATCCGCAAGACTACACACTCCTGGATCACTGAGCCACCTTCCTGCAGAAATACTAAGTTCTTCCCCTTTGTGAGCCTGTAGCGGACTGTAAACACACACACAGAGGTTCAGGTTTATTGCTTATCAGTGGCATCATGGTAAGCTTGTACAGCATGTAAGCTAAAACACACGTATATTCTTTTACTACCATATTAATGACACCAAGCTGTGTGGAGCGACTGACACGCTGGAGGGAAGGGATGCCACCCAGAAGGACCTTGACAGGCTTAAGAGGTGAGCCTGTGCAAACCTCATGAAGTTCAACAAGGCCAAGTGCAAGGTCCTGCACATGGGTTGAGGTAATCCACAAATACAGGCCAGGTGGAGAATGGCTTGAGAGCAGCCCTGAGGAGAAGGACTTGGGGGTGTTGGTGGATGAGGAGCTCAACATGAGCTGGCAATGTGCACTCACAGCCCAGAAAGCTGGCTGCATCAAAAGAACCATGGCCAGCAGGTCAAGGGAGGCGATTCTGCCCCTCTACTCCGCTCTCATGAGACCCCACCTGGAATACTGCGTCCAGCTCTGGAGCCTCCAACATAAGAAGGACATAGACCTGTTGGAGTGGGTCCAGAGGGCCATGAAGATGATCAGAGGACTAGAGCAGCTCTGCTATGAGGACAGACTGAGAGAGTTGGGGTTGTTCAGCCTGGAGAAGAGAAGGCTACAGGGAGACCTTGTAGTAGCTTTTCAGTATCTGAAAGGGGGCCTACAAGAAAGCTGGAGAGGGACTTTTTACAAGGGCAGGTAGTGATAGGACGAGAGGTAATGGCTTCAAACTGGAAGAGGGTAGATTTATATTAGATCTCAGGAAGAAATTTCCCACTGCGGGGGTGGGGAGGCACTGGAACAGGTTGCCCAGGGAAGCTATGGATGTTCCATCCCTGGAAGCGTTCAAGGCCAGGCTGGATGGGGCTTTGAGCAACCTGGTCTAGTGGGAGGTGTCCCTGCCCATGGCAGGGGGGTTGGAACTAGATGATCTTTAAGGTCCCTTGCAACCTAAACCATTCTGATTCTATAACCGCAACAGCATGGGAGTCCAGAGCTCTCCTTCCTGTCTGAATTGCCACTTAACTGTTCAGGAACTGTTCAGGCAACACGCTGCCAAGAAAGAAAATGTCCAGCTTTATTTAGTTGGAGGTATGAGCATGTAAATAACATTTCTCTTTGTGTAAAGGTTTATTTTTCTATAAAGCATAAAAAACATATTGTGGCTGTCTAAGCACACCCACACAAATGAGGGGAGGACTGCCAGCTTGCTTTCTGAAACTTTAAGTGGATTCTTTCAAGTCTTTACAGTTACTGTACCTTGTTGGTGTTGTAGCCAGATGGACAGGGAGTGACCGGGTCATGAAGGGAACAGTACAGCACCGCATCTGGCATACCTGGGAACAAAGCCACAGAGAGAGAGTATAGTTTCATGAATAAAAACAAAACTAATGCAAAGATGTGGTTTGTAAATTTGCAAAGGGGAACAGAGTCTCTTCCTCACACAAGTAAATCCATTCTGACAAATAAAATATTGTTCATTTGATCTCTCAGCACCAAATGCAGCAGACTTTTTCCCCAGCTTTACTAGCTGCAGGGAAGAGAGTGCAGCATCAGGACAAACCGTCAAATAAGACCCTTTGGTTCAGCAAACTACACAGCTCCTTTGAGATCTATTTATGTTTCTTCTTGATTAATAGTCCTGCTACTAAAATTTGCCAGACACAACAGTTGACTCACTTCACCACTCAACTGATACACTGGAGATATCTGGCATTTAACACAATCTAAACTGAGCAACAGCTCAAGCCTAGAAATTTTAAGGAAGGCCAACATATAGTGAGAGAACAGATCGGCTACAAAAATAAGAAATTCATCACCCCATCCAGATTGGAGGTTTCACATTTCATACAGAGAGCTAGATAGTATGTCTCAATGACATACAGTTTTCTCTTCACAGATAGTCACTGAAATTGGTGAAGCCTCCAAGAAGTTTCAGATAAAAGAGATTTTCAATTTTTCTTGAAGGAATAAGTTGTCCCAAGATAGTCAGTCAAAGTTTATTGAAAGTTGGGTGCAAACTTCCTATGGAAATCCAAGCCATAACTTTGCTTATGTAATGAAATGCATGTCNATTTCATACAGAGAGCTAGATAGTATGTCTCAATGACATACAGTTTTCTCTTCACAGATAGTCACTGAAATTGGTGAAGCCTCCAAGAAGTTTCAGATAAAAGAGATTTTCAATTTTTCTTGAAGGAATAAGTTGTCCCAAGATAGTCAGTCAAAGTTTATTGAAAGTTGGGTGCAAACTTCCTATGGAAATCCAAGCCATAACTTTGCTTATGTAATGAAATGCATGTCCAAAATTTTTATGTGCTTTTTTTTTTCTTTAAAGAAAAAAAAAGCTTGGTCTCCCNAACAAGAATAGCTCAGAGGTAGAAGTGTCCACCAGCTGAGATTAATCTGATGTGGGGTGCTTTGCTTGTTTATTCTTCATACTGGATGAAGATTTCCTGTTGGAAATCTTCAGATGAAACCAACTGCTTTATGAGAATCACAAAAGCCAGCTTGAGCAGAAAGATACTCTCAGGAAATGTATTTGGACAGCCGTACAGGGAAAGCCATTTTCATGACAATTTCTTCTTCTCCTCATCAAAAATGTCAGAAATTGCATTTGGCAAGATTCATTTGCAGCAGTGACTAGGGGCTACAGCAAAACCTCTCTCAGTTCTAGTCTCAGCTTTTGGGCTAAGCTTATCTTAGTCAGTGCTGAAGCCCCCAAGGAGAAGGCTGGGTGTAGAAAAAGAGAAACAGAGCAAACCTACATATTTTTGTAGTGTTTGAAGGATTTCTGGCCATGTTATTGACAACATACTATTTCAAGTCTTCCTTAATGTCATTTGAGTGAGAAAATACCTAAATGTGGAAAGCTTATGCCTACACCTTTCTGGCTACTGTTCTGCCTAAAAATGCCCCAGTGGGATCCACCTGCATTATCTCTCCAGATATACAAGCAAACAAACGCACTTTACCTATAAATTTTGCAGCTCCTTCTTTATATTCTTCCAGGACCTCATGAAGTTCTGCCCTGCGTCCAGATACAGAAACACATTAACTAAGCAAACAACTGTCAAGAAAGATCAGCGGTTTCATAACTAAGGCTTCTGTTTCCATACTTATCTGATGTCTGAACTCGGATTGGTTTAGGCACTTAATAGTTGCCATCTAGCTATCAGGCAGCAAAGCAGGGACAGACAGAACTAAACGCCAGAGACACAGAGCTCAAGAATCACAGCTTATAAACTGGGGTACTCAATTCTGTGGTAAAAAGGCAGAGCTTTCACCCACGCTGACCAGTGACTGCTGACTTGCTGGAGAGCATTAAGTCACACTGTGACTTTCTGGGCAGCATTACTAACACGCATCACTCAACAACTACACCAGCTAGGGAGTGGAGAGCTCCTAATAAGCTTTATGATGTTAACCTTTCCTTTCAGTTGCCACTTACCTAACTAGTTTTGAGAGATGGCTGTTTCTAAAGCTGGTTATTCTGCTGGGAAGATGCCTGTGAAGTGGCTAAGAGGGGTTTGGCCAAAACACGCTCAAAAATTAGGCAGCCCTCTAGGTGGTCCCTTACCTCTGCCTGCTTCCTACTAAGCCACTGTGCCTCCCTTCGACGGCGAAGCAACAAAGGGGCAACCGACTACGACATTTTGCCTTGCACCCGGGGAAGTGAGAAGCTCGCCCGCCCCAGCAGCGCTCCGCAGACACCGCCCCCCTCCCCGCCCGCCCCCATCGCCGGCCGCGGTACTCACAGGGCGGGCAGGGTGAGCTGGGCCACGGCGGGGACGCCGCCGACCTCCTGCAGGGTGTCGCAGGTGAGGTGGGGCGCCGAGCCGGTCCGCGTGTAGAGCAGGCAGCCCGGCAGCGCCAGGGCAGCGGCCCCGCTCCTGCCCAGGCCCGCCAGCGTCCCCAGCCGCCCGCCGCCCACCCCGCACCGCTTCACCTTNCACTCAACTGATACACTGGAGATATCTGGCATTTAACACAATCTAAACTGAGCAACAGCTCAAGCCTAGAAATTTTAAGGAAGGCCAACATATAGTGAGAGAACAGATCGGCTACAAAAATAAGAAATTCATCACCCCATCCAGATTGGAGGTTTCACATTTCATACAGAGAGCTAGATAGTATGTCTCAATGACATACAGTTTTCTCTTCACAGATAGTCACTGAAATTGGTGAAGCCTCCAAGAAGTTTCAGATAAAAGAGATTTTCAATTTTTCTTGAAGGAATAAGTTGTCCCAAGATAGTCAGTCAAAGTTTATTGAAAGTTGGGTGCAAACTTCCTATGGAAATCCAAGCCATAACTTTGCTTATGTAATGAAATGCATGTCCAAAATTTTTATGTGCTTTTTTTTTTTCTTTAAAGAAAAAAAAAGCTTGGTCTCCCTATATAGGAGAAAAATGCTTAACGTTTTTAAAAATTATAATAATTTACATTATTTTATACATTCCTAATGTATGTGTAACTGGCACATACAAAATATTCATAAAAATACCTCAGCTTTGATACAAGCATTAGCAACTCCAAAGTTTTTTTCTTGCATAGCCCGTTAAGATTCCATATACAAAGAACTGTCTGTAAATCATAGAAGACATGCCATCACTTTGATAGGATTAACCCTATACCCAGTACAGCCTGAGATACATAGACAAACAAAGCATCCCAGAGAAGCTTGTTGACCTGGCTGATCATCCTCCAGTTCTCTGAGCTACCTCCTCAGATACAAATACAGGTTATGATACACATATTCACACGAGATGCTAACTCTGCATTTCACTGGGCACTCAGGTTCCTTCACCACATGAGGCCAACAACAGTGATCTTGGCTGCATAACACATGCGGTCAGGCCTTTACTGATCTGTTACAATGACCAAAGGAAAAACCCAGGAGAGCTACAGACACAGAAACTGCTGCTTTACTCATTCTTATCACCGAGGTGTTAAGATAAACATTTCATTCATGAACTGCTCCAAGAATGGAGTACAGGGACTAATGAACATCACAAAGGCTTGGTGCAGTAGCAGAGGGCTATGGCAATGTTGACTGTTTTGCATTTGACTATCCACAAGTAAAACTGAGTATATTCCCAAAACTGACTCTTTAATATGGAAAAATGGAAGGAGAATACCGGGACCAAGTACAGTCCAACTGCTAAACTGATAGGAACAAAGAACAGGGGAAAAATGAGCTTCTCCACCTGTTTCTTCAGTTCCTCAAAGCTCCTGCAAATCAAACATCGGTTCCTCCCCTAACATCCTCTCAGAACAAGAATAGCTCAGAGGTAGAAGTGTCCACCAGCTGAGATTAATCTGATGTGGGGTGCTTTGCTTGTTTATTCTTCATACTGGATGAAGATTTCCTGTTGGAAATCTTCAGATGAAACCAACTGCTTTATGAGAATCACAAAAGCCAGCTTGAGCAGAAAGATACTCTCAGGAAATGTATTTGGACAGCCGTACAGGGAAAGCCATTTTCATGACAATTTCTTCTTCTCCTCATCAAAAATGTCAGAAATTGCATTTGGCAAGATTCATTTGCAGCAGTGACTAGGGGCTACAGCAAAACCTCTCTCAGTTCTAGTCTCAGCTTTTGGGCTAAGCTTATCTTAGTCAGTGCTGAAGCCCCCAAGGAGAAGGCTGGGTGTAGAAAAAGAGAAACAGAGCAAACCTACATATTTTTGTAGTGTTTGAAGGATTTCTGGCCATGTTATTGACAACATACTATTTCAAGTCTTCCTTAATGTCATTTGAGTGAGAAAATACCTAAATGTGGAAAGCTTATGCCTACACCTTTCTGGCTACTGTTCTGCCTAAAAATGCCCCAGTGGGATCCACCTGCATTATCTCTCCAGATATACAAGCAAACAAACGCACTTTACCTATAAATTTTGCAGCTCCTTCTTTATATTCTTCCAGGACCTCATGAAGTTCTGCCCTGCGTCCAGATACAGAAACACATTAACTAAGCAAACAACTGTCAAGAAAGATCAGCGGTTTCATAACTAAGGCTTCTGTTTCCATACTTATCTGATGTCTGAACTCGGATTGGTTTAGGCACTTAATAGTTGCCATCTAGCTATCAGGCAGCAAAGCAGGGACAGACAGAACTAAACGCCAGAGACACAGAGCTCAAGAATCACAGCTTATAAACTGGGGTACTCAATTCTGTGGTAAAAAGGCAGAGCTTTCACCCACGCTGACCAGTGACTGCTGACTTGCTGGAGAGCATTAAGTCACACTGTGACTTTCTGGGCAGCATTACTAACACGCATCACTCAACAACTACACCAGCTAGGGAGTGGAGAGCTCCTAATAAGCTTTATGATGTTAACCTTTCCTTTCAGTTGCCACTTACCTAACTAGTTTTGAGAGATGGCTGTTTCTAAAGCTGGTTATTCTGCTGGGAAGATGCCTGTGAAGTGGCTAAGAGGGGTTTGGCCAAAACACGCTCAAAAATTAGGCAGCCCTCTAGGTGGTCCCTTACCTCTGCCTGCTTCCTACTAAGCCACTGTGCCTCCCTTCGACGGCGAAGCAACAAAGGGGCAACCGACTACGACATTTTGCCTTGCACCCGGGGAAGTGAGAAGCTCGCCCGCCCCAGCAGCGCTCCGCAGACACCGCCCCCCTCCCCGCCCGCCCCCATCGCCGGCCGCGGTACTCACAGGGCGGGCAGGGTGAGCTGGGCCACGGCGGGGACGCCGCCGACCTCCTGCAGGGTGTCGCAGGTGAGGTGGGGCGCCGAGCCGGTCCGCGTGTAGAGCAGGCAGCCNGGGGCGGAGAGCGGAGAGCGCTAGGGGGCGCCCTGCAGGCGCTGTCCAATCAGGGCGCGCCCTCTCCGGGTGAGGGGCCGCGTGCCGCCGCCGCCACGCCCCCAACGGCTTCAACGGCGGCGGGCGGGGTTGTGTGGGCCGGGTGCGGCGGGGGGGGCTGGGGGGGCTGGGCGCCGGCG
>VYXH01009239.1:282906-308735 GCA_013397275.1 Burhinus bistriatus | reverse complement strand
TTTGTGTGGGCCGGGTGCGGCGGGAGGTGCTGGGTGGGCTGTGCGCCGGCGAGGCGGCCCCGCGGGGTCCCGGCCGCTTTTGAGAGCAGGGTCGTGCTCCGACGAGAGGTTTCCCGGGTCTGTGGGAGGGCTGCAGCAACGGCCGCTTGGTTCGCGCTGCGCTCGAGGGAACGGCCCTCAGCTCGGCAGGGTTAAACTCTGGTTCGGAAAAAAGAGACAGGTGGTTGAAACACCTTTTTTTTTTTTTTTTTTTTTTTAAAAAAATTTTTTTTNTTTTTTTTTTTAAATAAATCTTATTTCCCGCCAAGGTTTGATTATGCTAACTTGGAACACTGGAACAGGCTGAAGTAATTTGCACAGTAACTCATTCAAGAGTAAGGTACCCTGTTGTTACGCATAAAAGTCAGGGGTCACACACAAAACTTGCTGCTGAGCAGCACTGCAGGTTGTACGTACGGGCAAGTAATAGAGGAGATTTACCTCAAAGTACCTTCTGCTGCATCTACAACCACCTAAGATCAAGGAAAATGAGTTTTAGGGTGGAATTCCTTTTGTATTACTTCCTCGGGTATCCCCTTGCTCCCACCTTCAGCCTGCTGCTTAGGGCAGGCAGGAGTGTGCGCCTGCCTCTTCATGCAGCCTCCTAGACCTCTCTGCAAAGGGAAGAAGTTCTGCAGAAATATGGGCCGTCTGGGGTACAGGTGTTACATGTGAAAACAAAGCGACCCGTCAGGACCATTTACACCTCAGAGAGATGAATATGGGACAGAAAATCACTCAGACTGTTTACACGGTAGCCAGCCTGGTTATGACAAAATGCTGATACCAGCTTTCATAGTTGGTGGTTGCTGGGGACTAACTTGGCAAGTCTCCATTCAGCCCCTAGGGGCTGGGTGTTTGCATTCTTCCAGTGTGTTCTCCAATCACTGTGATTGGCACTAATTGCCAAAGGAGTGCTTATTACTTAATCATTTCTAAGTCCAATTTCTCTGATCAATCAAGAGCAGTCAGAGAAATGTGTTTCAAAGGAAATCTATTTCTTATAACCGCCATACTGTCTTGTGTTAGACTCCCACTGATGTTTGCTCTCTCTGTAGGCGAAACCTGGATATAGGAAGTTTAAAAATTAATATCCAGCAATCCTTAGCAATGTTTTCCTTTCTTTAATTTAAAGAGAGTGGAGCAAGTCTCCGAGTATGCCGTCTCTGAAGCTTTTTCCCTTCAAAAGTCAAGGTATCCACAGGGGCCTTGTGGTCCTGTGACGAGTTTGGAAACTGTGTATCAGCTGCAAGATCATGATGAGGCCTGTGAGGAAGGTGAGCTGAAATACTGCTTGCTACAAGCTGCCTAAAATTAATTCTTCTTGATCCAGTATTGTGGTTCTGGTCTGAACAGGGTCTTACAAAGCTTGAGACCAAAAGAAATAGTTTATTGTAAGATGCCTTTTATCTAATGGAGAAAGGCATAAGAAGAATCAATTGCTGGAGTTCAAGTTGATCTTAATTAGCATATCCAAGAGAAGGATAAACTGTCTGTCACCTGGAGATTTCAGGTCAAGACAAGGATGAATACTGCCCTTGAATACACACTGTATGGTCAAATACAAGTTGGTGAGCTATAGGAAACCAGATGAAATTCCCTGACATATTTTTGATAGCAGGCCAGATGTGAAAATGGAGTTGCTCTGTATAACTTTCACATCTATGAATAATTGTGTGTTTTTGCTTTGATTCCCATGCAAAATTTTCTTCACTAATTAGCTAACTAAATATTCCCTTTGTAATGCCTGCAGCCACAAGTGCTTACTGAAATTTGAAAATAAAGCTGTGGTTCATTTAAAAAAACAAAAGAGAAGGAAATTTTCTCCCATCAGTGCAAGAAGTACATCTGCGGCGTAAAAAGCTGATAGGAGACAGGATTTTAAAAATGGAGTTAACCATTCTTTTAAGACTCAAAAGTGAGCCTTACAGAATGGAATGAAGACACGTCTCAGGAGCATCTGCTTCGATACAGGAAGTCAGCTTTTTCACTTGTCATCATCAAAGGTTCAACTAATAGCATGGAATACACCTATCTGCTTACAGTGCACTGTCTGAATGCATTATACAGCATAGTGGCTCAAAAGGAGCTGTCTTTGCAATTGGTGGAAAAGTTGCTTGCTTTCCTCATGTTTATTTTTGCTTGTCCTTCTCTGCTAGGGTTTTCCTTTTTTATAGCTACCAATCCCTCAGGATTGTTCCTAGCTCAACTGAAAGCCTTTTATCTGGAATACATTATTAGAATACTTAATGGTGTTCACTACACTTAGTCTACTTTGCAAAGAAAGGTATTGATAAGAGAAGTGCCAGAACTCTTTTACTCCAGTTATAAGGAGCTCACATTTCCCAGTCAAGAAAGTAACCCTTCCCCAAGCGATAACAGAAAAAAAAGAGAAAAACAGCTTATCAGATATATTTCCTTGTTCCTGAGCTGGCCTGACAGATTGTAAAAGAGAACAAAAGTGATTTGAAAGACAATAAACGTTAGATTTATGTTTTCTTCAAAAAACCCACCCCCTTTTAAGGAAATTTTAAAAAGGCTTTATTGCCTTAGAAATACCAGGACTCAATGGGAGCATATTCATTTTGTTTTAGAACTAGAGATTTGGAGGAGCTGCTTCCTTCTGTCTAGTGGCTGTGGGCCTTTACAGGGGATGACTTGCACTGCAGCGGCTGTCGTGATCCCTGCTCTTTGGGCATCCTCACTGCACGGATGGCTCAGGATGGCTTAGCTTCTCGTGGGGCTGCTCCTGATGCCTTGCAGTTTACAGCCCTGCATTCTGCTTCAGGAACAGCTTGGCCAACCATGCAGTGAGGCCAGGTGGTTTGCTGAGGCAGTAGTCATATTAGCCGCCCTTGCTTTTGAGTAGGAACTCTGAAAAAGGAATTTTTGCATTTTTCCACAGAAGAGTGGAAATGCAAATAAAGTCCACAGAAGGACTTTATACCCAGTTGTTCACTAAGCATTTGAGCTTACTGAGGAGTACCAAATCCATCATGGGTGCATTCCTGTAGTTGCAGTCTTAATTCTGAGTACAGGTAGTCCCTGGTGAAGTTTGCCACCTGACAGATTTGTAATCTAGACTCACCAGTTGTTCCTGGAGCTGTGGCAAAGGTTAACCCGTACACATGAAGCAAACATTTGTCCAAACAGCGGTTCTTTTTGTATTTAACATATGACAACCTTGGCTGTACATGTGGAAAAGATCTAAGTGTTTGCAAGTGCAGTCGTAAAACATATGAAAGCTATCTGAGTTATGAATAACCTCATGTGAATTCCATCTCCTTGATAAATGCTATAATAATCATGCGAGTGATCTAAATGTCCACAGAATCTTGTAGGAAAAATGAGGTGGAGAAGAATTCATTTGTGGCATACATGACAAGGAAAAAGTTTGCTACCTTCTTTTCATGTTCTTTCATAGATCAAGAAGATGAGAACAGAACTATTAGCCTTATTCCATTTTCTGTTGCAGATCAGCTTTCAGTCATTTTAGACAGCCTTCCCAGCATGTGATATAACTATGCCAGAGACAGCGTCTTGCTAGTTTACACTTACCCATATATTTTTTAAGCAAGTGAACTCATCAGTCTGTTTGCTTATGATAGCCCAAGAGCTGCTTAGTAATTGGATGAAGTCCAAACTGCAAGTGGAGCTGATGAGCAATGGAGAAGAGGAAGCTGACTCTGTCCTCCTGGAAAAGCCTTCTGCAGTCCCTCCGAAGTATGAGCGGTTTGATGGTGAGAGCGCAACAAAGCAGTTCCTGGCTTCCTTCCTGAGGATGTGCTGGGGAAGTGAGCCAGGCCTCATAGCTTGTAATACTGAGAGGTAAAAGTTGCTATGAGGCCAGTATAGTGGGCTTGGTAGAGACAAGGTTAGAGGTGATGATTTTTCTCCCCCAGCTCTTACAGCAGCATGCTGTAGTGCTGCACAAATGCACCTCAAACATTCGATGTTTCCCTTTGTAAAAGAGAAATTTTATTTCTGTTGTGTATGGGTATTTGTGAGGCCTGTCAAATTTAAACAGCCATTTGAGATGCTCAGAGGCAAGGCAGTAAAAAATGGGTGAAATGTTGTTACTGCTCTAGCATGTTCAATGGGAGACTGATTAAGACTCTTTGGGGATAAATGGAGTGCAGTCAGTGTGTCGGCTTTCATCAGAAATGCATTCATAGTCTGGGAAAGTGATCCCTTTCATTACGTTAGGCTTTGTGATCTGAGACAGAGGGGTTTACTCATTTCAGACTAGCCTGAGATAATCTGAATTCCTCATTTCAGACTTGTGCAGCTATCTGGAACATGAATTGGAAAGTTCTTCTGTCCAAGAATACCTACAGCATATTTTGCAGAGTGAAGCTGTGAACCGTGGGATAGTGGAAGACCTTAGACTTGAAGACATCAAGGAAAAACAAAAACTTACAGATCCACGAATAATCATGGAGCTCAGACACAAGCAGGTGAGCATGCAAGGCAACACAGTTAAAAGGAGGATTATAGGATTAGAGTAAATGCTCACTGATACTTCCCCAGTATTCTCTCCCAGCCTGCAATAATCTCTGACTTGGAGGCAAATACTCAGGGCTACCCTTCCACAGTTTAGCTGAAGCATTACTGTGTTTCTGCATGCATGTTAGCCATTCACAGTAGCTTGCACAGTCAACTTCCGCTACATCTGTTCAGCTTTTCCCCCCTTCTGAAGACTGACAGGAAAAGCCGCCATGGCACTAAGTTCTGAGTTTGCTCCCATCAAGTAGTACTGGTTTAATCTCACTCTCTTGAATCAAGTTTTTTGCTGGTCTGAGAGCAGAACTGGTCCAGCCAGTGCCAGCTACAGATAGGGTTGCTTGCTTCATGTGAAAAGTGGGTTACGACCCACCCTGTCAGTGTATAATGAACCTCAGATTCTTCATGCTTTAGCATCTGCTTTGACTTCTGCTCATTTCCTCTTTCCCAGGTAAAAGAAAACCGAATGAGGCATCAGAAGGCATTAGAGCTTCAGAGACAAGAAAAGTCCCTGAAGAAATCAGTTCTGTCTGCGGCCAAGCTCCAAGCACAGGAGGAGGACAGAAGGAAGGCCCTGAAGGCCAAGAAGGAGGAGGAGGAGATCCAGAGGGAAATGGTGAAGCTGCGAAAGGAAATGGCCGAGAAGAGGCACACCATGGCAGAAGCACGGAGAACGTAAGAGAGTGAGGGAGGCATGGAAAGAACTATGTAAAGAACACTTGTTTTATCAGCTCCTGTTGCTGAATGTAAGAGGGAGAGGTTATCCCAAAGGAAACATCTGCTATTCCTCTGTCTCCGAGCTCTCCCCAAACCTTTTATTCCTTTGTAACCAACATCAATTGCTGAGTTTACCATTAGTGGGAAGATGGGCTAAAGATATTGTTAGCCTCCCCTCAGCTATTACCATTATGTACACTGAATCACAAAGTAGGAGTGTGTTTGCACCACTGTGCATTCTCTCCATCAGCTCTGTGGCCATATCCAGCCTTGTTGGCATCTAATGCAGCATGAAAGCCAGTACACACACACACACAAAAAAATAGTCTGTGTCGAAAGTCTAGCACTTATAATACTTCCTCTGCTATGAGAGAATAAAGAGCATTCTTGGCTGAGAATTCTGCAGAGACATAATTTTTGCTTCTGCTGAGCTTGGATTGTCACAGAGATGTGACTTGTAGGGATGCCATTTATTTACTTAGGCAGGCCTGACATCCTAAATCTTCTCATGCAAGTGCTTTACTGCAATCTTACTATTTTCTTCTGCCTGCTATATTTTGGAAATGCTCCAGACTGTTTAATTTCTGGGACGCCAAACCATGACAGAGGCTGTTTTCTAAAAAGGCCAAGTTAAATAATCAGTGACTTTCTAAGCTGTAGAGGTGATTCTCTTAGGATTGGCCAAAAAGAGAGTGAAATCTGTGCTACAGTACTTTCCTCATTGTATCAGATCTGTATGTTTGCTTTCCAGGGAGGGGAAGAGACAAGAAAAAAGTCAGAAGTTGTCAATGCTATCTATTACTGTGTCACCACCCCTGGTCCTGAAGAAAGAAGAGCAAGGAGAGGAGAAACAGAGAAAGGCTCAGGAGCTGCTGCGCAGGATTCACACCAATAAGCAGAGAGTGAGCATCACCCTTCTTTATCTGAGACTCTGAGCTCCCTGCCCTCAGCTACCATTTGCAAAACTGAAGTAAAAAGTCCTGGTTATCAGAATTTTCTTATTTGTTCCAAGCCCTCCTCCTGATACCAGGAAAGTAGAAAGGAAGGGCAAAAAGGATCTTGTAAGACTATGAGCAAGAAATCCAGAGCCTCCATCCCGAGTGCGTCTGTGCCTCAGGTGTAGTCAGTGGGAGGTTTCACTTATAATTGTGGAAAACATGTGGCTCTCAGGACAGCTGCAAACATAAAGGCTTCTGCAATTGAGAAATAAGCAGATGTACAGAGGAGGCAGTGGAGCAAGATTTGTTTTCCTTTGTGGAAGGAAGTAAAAGGGGGGAAATGGCACAAAAGGACCTGACAAGCTTTTATTGTGTGTATGGGAAGATATTTTAAGGATTGCCTTGCAGACCCTGGTGCAGGAGCAGGGAGAGGAGAGAGGATAGAAGTGCTGAGGTCTGGGATGAATTTTGAGCTGTGTCTCCAAGAGTTGAAGTATGCCAGCACATCCACAATGATGGGTTCCTCAAGGATCCACTCCCAGTGGGTGCAGTAGGATATTCTGTGATATTGCAACAGCTCTTTTGAGGCAAACATGCAGACTTTAATAACTCCTAGTAGGAACCTATTTCTTTTACCCTCATTATTCTGATACCATGGCCAGCTCTGGGTTAAACACCTAGTTGTATCAAATACTTGCAATTAAAGAGCAATCTTTTTGTACTGAGTAATTTTATATGGGCAGTCCCAGCAAAGGGAATAAATTTCCCTGAGTGCAGGCATGAATGCCATCCATCACGTAATGTCTTTAATTAATAGAGCAGTCATCATCATTAATGTCTACTTATCTACATCTAGAATTATTATTTTTTTTTGTAAAAGAATCACATAGTTTTTATGGCGATTCTCCTGATGGTTCACTTCATCTGCCCAGCTGCTGGATTTGAGCTGGGTTACTGTTCAGCAGTACACAACCTCTCTGCAGCACAATCTAAGCTACGAAGATAAGCCTGAATGAAAGCACAGAACAATTTAGGACTGGCATAATGTGAGAAGCCATGACTTAGCTGAGCTAAGCAATAGTGACACTTTGATTATTTTTCTATAGCAGAAAGAAATAGCTAATGCATTGACATTCTGTCCTTTTCATAAGTCTGCATTTGGAGATTTCAGTGAGTGAGAGGAATGCAATTAAAATAAGGCATTATCACAAAAGGGGAACGGCTGAGTCCTGGGAGTTGACCCACTTCGAGGATCAAAATGAATAGTGTCTGCAGTGACAGGGCTAGAATTATGGGGTAGATTAGATAGCAAATTGCTGTTCTGTACAACGTAAATCACTCCCAGAGACAGCGAGTCTAATTACACAATAGGGGAAAGGTTTGGTTTCCTACTGGAACAAGGGTGAGCTTGGGTCATGTCATAAATTCACGCTAGGAAGTGTCTTGATTTTTGTCTAAGTTTAAAAAAAAAAAAGTGGTCCATGGAGATAATTGTGAACTGTTCTCTACAGAAGTGTTCCTACCTGTAGCATCTTAGACATTTTCAAGATTTTGAAACATCTTTCCTGTCTCTAGAAATTCTATGTTCCTCACCCATTTTATTCCTTTACACTTGGTGAACTAAGTGTGTTTCACTCAAAAGCATAGAGCCCCACGATGTTATCTTTCTGCTTTTCATAGAAGACCTGCACACGATCTGCATTATTTTTTTTACCCTCAAGGTAATTGTTGGAAGTGGGGATTCGAAAGAATCTCAAAAATGAAAGTCAGATAAGGGGAAGGGTGGAGAGGATCAGCATTTGTCTGACAGGCTGTATCTTGTCATTGGTTTTCTGAAACTCTCCCATGCAGTGCATGCAACGACATTTTTCTGCTTGGCTGAAAGTCATTCTGGAACACAGAATTAAAATGGGAAAAGCCAGAGCCCTTGCTGACTGGAAATGCCAACTGAAGGCCCTGCGAGCTTGGAGAAACTATGCTTGGGCCCAGAAAGTAGAGCAGGAGACACAGCAATTGGAAGTTCATCTCCAAGATCAAAACAGGTAGTGACCTCACACTGTGGAATTCCTTCTGCTGCAGCAGTACTTTGACAGTGCAGTGACCGGGGACTGTAAAAGGGGCTTGCCACTTAGCCAGCAGGAGAAAAACAGTAGCTTTTTGAGAAAATTGCTACATTGCCTGCAGTCTGCCAGAGGCATTGTGGCACAGATGAAAAGGAGGACAGAGATAAACATGAGCTTTAGCACTTTCCAACAGGCCTGCATCTTACTCTCTCTGTAGGTATCTTTCCTGGAAGTCTCCCCCGGCTTGCTCTGGACGCCAGAGACTATGAGATTCCATATTTATTCCTGATGAATATAGTTCTTTCCTATTTCAGTAGTAGTATAGCAGAGATCATTTTGGCCAATGTCTTTCATTAAGGAGGCTGTTGGATTAATTCCCTATCAGCCAGAGAAAATTTTGCTCTTGCAGGTGTCTGGCAGGCTGTGTGGTGAGGCACTGCTGCTTCCCCCTATGCAGCTGTCAGGGGAACAGGATACCTCTTTTGCACCTATCCTACAGCCCAAGGATGACACAAGAAATTGCGAAATGTGACCTAGGGAAACTTACTTCAAAATAATGGGCATCCTTTCTGCCCTCCCACTCCTCCTTGGGGAAACTCTGTACGGCTTTGGAGGGGTTGAGAGTTAAGCGACAAAAAGACTTGGGAAGTTATGGGGCCTTGTGCCATGGCCTGGACTGCTGTACTTGGTGCAATTGTTTTAGGCAGGCCTAGGCAGAAGCCTCACTCCTATCATAACACAAGTGCTTTCTCATTCAGGAAAATACAACTGTCTGCAGAGCATAACCACCGACGGCTTTTGCGCTGCTGCTTTCTGGCGTGGCAGCGCTGGAGCCAAGCAGAGACAGAAAAGCAAGAGCTGCAGATCAAGAGGGAGGAGACAAAGAGAAAGATGGCACAGCTGCTGGAGGCAGTGTCACTGGGGAAGGGTGGTCTGGACAGGCCGCAGGAGGTTAACAAGCCTGGGACAGCAGAAGTAAATCATCATCAAGATTTGCAGCAAGATAAGGTAAATCCTTCCCATGTAGTTTTGTCTATTGGCATCTCAGTACTCTTACAAAGTACTTCCTTTGTGCTATCTGAAATAAAGAGTGCATTGTCCCAGACGAAGGCTTCTTTCCCAGGGTGACCCTCAAATACCTGTCTGCAACTGTTCAGCAGAGAAGCATTTAAAAAAATCAAACATGAAGGACAATGGATGAGTTTTTAAAATAATCTCTAATGCTGCCAGAGAACAACCCTTCATGTACTGTGAGTCGCAATGAGAGTCCCACCCCCAGATCACTTTTGCTGAGAGATTAGGTACATCTTTGATGCCGGCTTAGACTGAAAAAGAATACACTTGAGTGCATGACAAGAGATTTTGTCATGCCAGTACAGCGCTCTGGCTTTTAAGCGTGGGGGGAAAAAAAGTTGTCACTGGCTGTTTCCGGATAATGAGCATCACAAGGAGGTAGGCGAGGAGAATCAGAGGTTGCTTCCTTAAATTGTCATTTGTCAGGTCAGAGCCTGCCCTTCCTTTCTGTCTATAAAACCTGTATCACAGCAGTGTCCGCATCCCAGCATGAGAGCTCACATACACATATTACAGGTCAAGCTTTTCGTTTGCTTAAGTGTCAGCAAAACTTGATTTCCTACAGTGCTTGTATCATCCTAGTAGGCCCATATCTTTCTCCTGATGCATCAGTAAAATTTGTGCTGGAAGGATAGGATTGAACTTGGGGTTTGACCTGGGAATCGGAAAGCAGACCTTACATCCGATGCCTCTTCAGAGAGATACCATGTGTCAGAAAAGACGCAGCCTCATTTCCCACTGTGCACCAGCTTCATGGTAGTATTTATCAAAGCTAGAGAAGAGGCATGAGGAAGCAGCACCTTGTAGACTTCTTTTCCATCCATCCAGTAGACCAGCTATATAGATCACTTCAACAACTGTTTTTTCCTTTATTCTCCATCTGAGTGCTGAGTGGGGACATGACAGTCCAAAAGGGAGTGTGCTAATCCCTGAGAAATGAGCTGTCCTGAGCTGTGCTCCCTAACAAAATAGTCGGGATATATTCCTGCTAGAGCTTGTGCCTGATCAGGATTTCTTTCTCCCAGTGAAATGGCACACAGGTCCTTAGCAGTTCTTTCTCACAGCCTCCCATTTTGTGCATAACAAGGCCCCTCTGACCTGGCTAGGAACTGGATGATGCTTGCATAGCTGAGATTACCCTACTTCTCAGGCATCTCACTAGATTTGTATTAAAGAAACACTTACTAGGTAGGAAGGGCAGAAGAGTGCTTGGTTTTAATCAGTGCCAAATATTCCTGATTTCTGGGTTTTTTCCTTTTTTTTTTTTTTTTTTTTCCCTAGCCAACTGAAACTTGCCTCATACAGAAAGAGACGGACCAGACCAGAGACCACCCTTGTTGGGATGCTGCTCACACATCTCATTCCTACAGAAAACCCAAATTTGCCTGGGAGATTACCCTAAAACATGCAGCCCCGAGTGCTCAGGACCAGGCTGTGTACCGGAATCAAATAGCCACTCTCCCCCAGCAGTTTCACACCCCTGATCCAAAGACAGTTCCTGCCTACGGTAGCCATTTTGAGCACCATCATGGCTTCCAGCAACATCTGATTGAGGAACAGAGGCAGCAGCTTCAGAAACAGCAACAACTGATCCGTGAACTACAGGAAAATCAGAGGCTGAGCAGAACGAAGGAAGAGGCAGCACAAGCCATGGCTGTAACCCAGCTGCTTAATAACTCTGCTTCACAAACTAGGGAGGAAAAAAGACAGACAGAAAAACAATCCAGATGCAAGAATACAGCCTATTTGAGGTATACACCCTTGATAAGGCAGGCTCAATTAATCAGCATGTCTCATTCCTACGCAAGTTGAGCCAGAATTTGCCAGGCACACTTCAGTCATGCTAGCGCTATCTGCTCTTCCCTCACCTGTGACTTTACCTCAAGGGTGGTATCAGGCTGGCCACAGTTCTCTGTCCTTCTCCCTTTTTGCAATGGCTCAACACCATGTGATCCATACAGGATCTACTGAGAAACAGCAACACTGGAGTGTCACACATAGTAGCAGCAGGGTTTTATTTAGTTCAGAAAACAAACAAAAAAAGTGTCATCCTCAGTATTTCAAAACATGCAGCAGCCCTGGGTACTCAGCTCCTTTGCAAGGATGCATCATTAATCCCATTTTAAGCAGAAGAAAGGCGTATCAGAGACTCAGAATGAAAATGCAGCACAACGGAGAACAGAAAATACAAGGCCTGTTTCTCAACCATAGGTGGTAGGTGTGAGACATCATTTGACCACATTCATTGATGAATTTCTTTACTTTTTCCTTTCACAGTCCACCTGTTTCTCATGGGCCAGAAAACACAAGGGCAGTGATGCAAGGCAGGAGGCCCTCCAGCCAGCTGACCTCAGCTCATCCCATAGTGAAAGGTATTGTTCTAGATAGCAAAGACCATTCCAGACCACTTTTCTCAACAGCTTGTCTGGAAACTTCTCTCTTTCTTCGCCTCAGCCTTGCTGGTTGATGACAAGTAAAACTCAGCACCCTCTTTCCCAGCCTGACCAGCGCTGTGAGAGGGTGAGCTGTTTTCATGCCAAAGTCAGGCATCTGTAAAACCTGGGCCACTCAAGCCCCTCTAGTCCATGCTTAGTACACTGTGGTAGCTGTTACTCTTAACGCTTGTGATTGTTTCTAGTGTGACGAGACCCAGAGAAAGAAGCTCTACAAGGGGGGTTTTGTTGTCATTCTCCTCATTGTGCATCCAAGTAACAGTTAAACTGACTAGTCATTTTCATCTAACTTTGACAGAAGTATTGGGATTTCAAAGGGAATTAAGTGCCTACCCAAGGTTTTGTGAGACAACAGTAGCTAGGCTGGGGAAGGAGCTCCGGATCTCTGCCTTCGGTGAGATACCTCCCCTTCTTCTGACCACACTGGAACAGCATATACACGTTAAATATGCAGCACAGCCTTTTCATGCAGTAAATTAAGATCAGGTTCTGTTATATCCCTAGGTCATGTTCTATATCAATTAGGGGATGGCCACAGTCTGCATGAAAGACTGTCTGGGATATGATCATTGTGATGTTTTAACAGTTTTGGAATCACCAGACCTTTTTGGCCTTGATAGTTGGGCATTAGTAGTTGCCTTTCATTAACTGACTGCGTTCAGTTCCAGTGCTACCTAGTCCAAGCCATCACTCACTCTGATTTGCCTGAACTCTGTACACCTTAAAGACAGTAAGCATGTTTTCAGAGCGCTCAAGTGTTTTTGTTTGAAGATCCCCAAAAAATTCAGTGAATAAGTTATGACTGGATGATATTCCCTTGGCAGAGAATCCTGGGACAGCTAAAAGGAGACAAAAATCTGAGGAAACCTGTTGTGGTCAAAACACTTAAATCCCCCCCAGTTATTGATTGCTCTAGCCTCTGCTTCATTTGCGACTTCAGAAGAAGCGAGCATGGATTCTCAACTCTAGTGCATGTTCTGTGTGGTTCCGTCAGCACTGTAAGACTTTTGCTAATAGCCAGCAAGATACCACATTGCAATTTATCTCCCAAAAGAAGCATTAAGCAGTAGTTTCTCACTAGGAGAACAAGGTAGTTTTGTGTCACTGTTGCAGGGATGACTTCCATCATGAAGTCGCTCTTTAAGTAAGCAGCTGGAGCTTACTGGAGACCTCATGGCAATTGCTGCTACATCAGGTGCCCTGAGCCTCAGCACTCAATCAAGGAAGACAGGGATAAAACCTCTGAACGCAGCTTCTTTCATAACTGTGCCTTATGGCTGTGACTGTCAACCAAAGAGGGTGGAGTGAATCAAACTGGGGTAGTCCCAAGTTATCTCATAAATGTTTGTGGATTCATTGTTCATGACACTGCTAGCCATAAGAGGCAGCAAAAAGCAAGTCCCTTTGTACTGGCATTGCCAGGTCAATAGGGGCCTGGCACTAGAGTGAAGTGGTCATCCTTGTTCACTAAACTTCTGCCATTACCCTATAGCTCATTTCCACTAAGCCTTATGTCCTCTGTTTCTGTAGCTATGGAGGAGAGAGCAACTCAGCGGGCAGAACGGAGGAGGAAACTAGAAGAAGCCAGACAACGAAAAGAAGAGGAAAAATTGGTAAGGGAAGTAGAAAATGAAATAAAGTCTCTTTCACACCATTCCAGTTACAAGAAATGCTGTTTGAACCCCAGAGTCAGGGAGCAAGAAAAGGCTCTTTATCCAAAACAGGAGTTTTATAGCTTGTAAGAAAGCAAATGTCTGGCACACATCAAAATAAGTAGTTATTGCTGCATTTGCATATGGCAACAGCACTAGCCCTGCTGTATCACAGGCAGACACTTCATGTTGATGCAGTTGCAATTCTAGAAGCAGCCTCCCTTATCACCCCCCCAGCATTTATTTCACACCTACCTCATGACCGTAACTTGTCCTTGCCAAGAATGGGAAGGGTGGAAGTGCATGCAGAGATCCACTTGATTGGATCTGGCAATGGTGGGTTTCCCCTCCCCTGCCTTTCCTGTCTGGTCACATGCAGCCTCACTTTGCGAAAATCCTGCATCTTTCTAACAATTCTCTGCTGAAGAGAGAAGATACTGACAACGTTTGCATAGTTAATACACAAATTCTGTGATACACATCCAACAGAGGAGCCTTCCTAGCTTCAGGGCATTAAGCTGTTACTGAAAACATTGATACTAAGTTGCATTAGGATTAGAAAGCTCAAAACCAGGGTCCTAAATCAATGAGCGTTTCTTCCTTCTCCAAGCAGAGAGATGCACTTACATAGGCAGGAGGCTGAAACAAGCCTTAGAGAACAATTTAACTGTAGAGTGGACAGACAAGCATCGGGTTAGGTTTCCTCAGCTGCAGTTGCCATGATCGTTGAGATCAGGAAGCACAGTCAGTAATCATGCATTATGGTTGGTGTGGGTTTCAGGCCTTTGATGCATACATCAAGAACAAAAGCTTTGTGAAATGAAAGCAGAGTGGGATTTGCAAGGTGGGTAGATAAACATTCAGAGAAGGATATTGTGCCAAGTATGACCAGTACTGAAGTAAAACAACTTCTTTGATCTCCAGTGTTTGGAGAAAGAAATGTTTGGGTACTTGTAATGCTGCTTTGCATGTAGAAGTAAAACTTCAGAGCACAGCCCAGAGATTCAGAACTGACTTCAGCAATCAGGTCATCAATAAATAATGTGGTGTATGGTTTGAATTTTTTAGGGGAAGAGTGGGAAAATACTATAACTTAGGGCAGAGAAAGATATATAGGTAGTATAAAGATACATACATATATAGATAGTAGAAAGAACAGTCCTTCCTTTCCCTTCCGCAGTTGATTGTCCAGCACAGATCATCTCTAGTATGTGACAAAGTCTGCTTCCTTCTGAAGTTTCAGGTGCTGGTCAATACTAGAGGAATACTGGGAAAGCTTAGAGGTCTATGTTCTCTGAAAAGGCCACGAGCACCAAATTAAGTTTTACCTTCCTCCATTTTCTCCATTTCAAGGCCCAGCTGAAGGCTGAAGAGGAAGCACGACAGAGGAAGGAGGTGGAGGAAAAAGAAGCTCAGCAGGAAAAACGACGGGAGGAGAGAAGGCAGCAGAAGCTGGTGACCAAACACCTCACCTGTTTCCTCCCCCCCTCCCTTTAGCAGGGATTAGGGAAGAAGAGCCATTATGCGCTAGCACTCAGTCAGCAGCCAGAGTAATGTGAACTGAAGGTCTTAATTAGTAGAGCAGAGTTCCACAGCACAGCACCCGCTATGTAGACTCACCACCTTCCCCTTTTTGGCAACATTAGGGGAAGGGCTGTGGACCGAATGCACCCTGAAGTATACACTGTCACTGTCTCATCAGCAGGACTAGAGGTCCCAGCTGGTGGACGTTCACTGCTGAGGTATAGGTACATAAGCCCCCAGAGTGGCAGCACATTCAGCCTACTTTCAGACTGCTCATTCCACTTACGTACCCCTCCAGCATACACAATGCTACCAGTCACAAACACACGATTTAAAAGTAAACAAGCCTGACAGATATATCAAGGACAGCTTTCTATCTGAAGAACAGAAGCATCCTCTCCTTTGAACTAGCCTAGGAATAGCCTCACTTCATTACTGTTCCTTGTAAATGAGCTGTCCTAATAATCCAAATAACACATTTGAAATCTTACAGGAGTTTGACCTACAACTAACTGATCTACTTGGATTGAGTGTTTTAGGATGTTTGACCTTCATCCCTGAGTCTCAGTGAAAAGTAATATTGCACAGTTATATAATACCCACATCCCTCCCCTACTGTTTAGGCTAGATTAAGTGGTAGGGTCTATATGTAAACTCAGAATCCTTTTTGGACATGTTTTCAATCTAATTTTATAAATATAGAAAGCTGCTCTCCTTGAGCTCACCAAAACACCCCTCCCCACATTGATGAAGGCCCATCAAAAGGAGGTTCCTGCTACCTCAGCACTGCTGGTAGCCACAGATTATGTCTGCTACAGTAACACCAAACTGCAGTGCTGAGGGAAGGCCACCTGTTGATACATGGCCCAAGGAAGTGTCCCGAAATGCCGTCATCTTCTGTGAGGATTTTCAAGACAGTTTGCTGTGCCTTCTACCACAGGCTTTAGTATGTAGGGTCATGTCTGGTCTGCACTGCTAAAGATGCAGATCCCTATTTCCTGTCAGGTCAGGATCCCCAGCTCCAATATGGCAATCTATTGTCATTGCTTAACATCCTCTTCATCCACAGGGAATTAAAACTACTGCTGTTTGTATTGTAGAAAGAGTTGGAGAAGCAGAGGAGGCTGGAGAAAGAGCAGCAACTCTTGAGAGAGGCCAGAGATCACTATGAGAAGGTCCTGCTGAGAAAGCTGGGAATGGTGCCATGGAAAAGGCTGAGGGAGCAAGCCCAGGAAAACCTGGTGGTAAGTGCTGAGGATAAAGGAAAGGACTGGTGCCATGGGAGGAAGGGTGAAAAAATGGATGCAGCACCTTAGCAGAAACCTTAATAGGCTCTTAAGCCAGGCAGAGATGGAAAAAAGCAAAAATTCTCCCTGCACACCCTGCCCTATATTAGTTCTTTAAATCAGCCGATCTGACAGTAATCCTGAAAGGTCATCAAAAACCCACGAGGATGGCATCCTCATTTATAACTGATTAAACAGGAACCAAAAGGAGAGAGATAGGAACGAATTTCAATCTAATGAGAAGTCATCTTTTGTTAGCCTCCACTTGTCTGTAGTACTAACTGCCAAATGATTTGACGCCAATAACAGTGGGAGTTAGTTTAGTATGATACAGCCAAAAAAATAAACTGAAGTTACATGACATGAACCAATCAGTTCTCTTGCTCCACAGCAAAGCTAATCACTAGGACACTGCCAAGCCACTGTAGTTATAGTACAGTTAACCCTAGGCCATCACTAGGGCTTTCCCCGTCTGGAGTCACTGCTGGTATAGCGTTGACCACTGTTAGAGGCAGGACACCACAGGTGATAATCCAGCAATCTGTTCTAGCCTGGCCATACCTTCAGTACAGAATAGCAAATGGTAGCTTCTGAGACCCTGACACATAAATATTGCTAATGAAATATTTCCGTACATGACTGAATTGGCATGCCTTATCAGGGGTGGACTCATAACACTCAGCCATATCCTGAAGATTTAGACAGAGCCCAGGGCTTAGTTGGCAAGCTTCCATTTAAAATCACTGGAACTGCAGCTACTTACAGTATTCAGCCAAATGCATGTAGGCCTCTAGATGGGAAGAAGTGATAGCAGCTCTCCATAAGTCCACTGGAGCAGCTGCTCCATAAGTCAGTGTTATGGATGGGGTTGGACTAAACTGTTATAGGCCATGCCTCTGCTCATTCACAATAGGTTAACTGAGCATCTAATTCAAAATTATATTCTCTAGAAGTGACACAGCAGTAGCCTGATAGAGAAACTGGTCTTGTTCCTTATGCTGACCCCTCTTTGTGGGAACCTATCCTGTAAATTATTCCAGCTGTCAGACATCTGTATTTTGGGGGCCCCAAAAAGCTGGAGTGATTTTCTAGTGTACTAGTTTTCTGTAGCTTTACGTTTATGTAGTCGCTAGTCCAAGTAACTAGCTGCCGTGTCTGCTGTCTTTACTCAGGTGGCACAAAGGCACCACTGCTTGGGCCTGCAGAGGAAATACCTGATGGCTTGGCTCCAGCACACCCGGGAGAGCCTCACAGAGAAGGTGTCTCGGGCTGAGGACTTCCATTGCCATCTGTTGCTGAGATGGGGCTTCAGGAACTGGCTAAAGGTTTGCCTGCACCACAGTGGAAAAATAATACCAAGCGAGCTAGCTGCTGCCACGGTTTCCCCTCACCACAGTGCCACTTCACATACCCGCGGCCCAACCTGTGCTGAGTTACACTGTCCCCGTTCCAGCAACATTATTCCCTTCTTCGGAGACCTTCTTTCAGCTCTCCACTCTCCATCATTCTCCTCCACCCAGGAGAGTCTCCTATGTACTGCTCCTCCACCTTTGCACTCTCTCACCCTGCTTCCCTGCCAATTTTCCTCCACTCGTGTCCCCATTGTCACAGTCTCAGCACTGCTCTGTTTCTGCTTATTGAGCTGGTGGTTGGGAGAAAGAAGCCATTCTCACCTCTTTCTGTGTCCTCCTTCCCTAGTACAAGGATTATGTCTCCACTCTGGAGGAGAGAGCGAGTACCCTCTATGCAGTCTGCCTCATGAGGAAGTACTTCTGGGCATGGTTTGATCTGATCACGGAGGAAAAAAGTAGCTTATGGGAGAAGCTGAAGATTGCTACTGAACACAGTAACAAGTAAGTGCACTCCCTTGCCAGCAGTTCTTTTTACTTAGGTTTAATATACCCTATAGATTGTTTTAGAGACTACTTCTGACAGGTCAGTTTTCGGCTCCCCAGGAACATGTGAAACAGGTTCTTTACTGCTGGTATTTTGCTTCTGTGATACGCACAGACAACATCAGCAGAGGTTTATGGTAAGAATTTTCCATGCAGCCTGGAAAAGGAAATTTAGTGGTACCCTTCACAGGACTTTTAAATCTGCTGAAAGAGAATACAGTGAAAGCGGATAAGTAGCTGAAACTTTCTAAGCTGATTAGCAGATCTGGCCATGCAACTTCTGCTAAAAGCTGCCTTAGGAAAATCTTTAAGTACAATTATAGCAAGCCAAATGACTGTGCAGGAATTACACTGTATTGTTTTGTGCACAGCAGATGATTTAGTTCACAAATCCAAAGTTGATCAACGAGAAACCCTACTTAAGGAATCTTTCCGTTTATGCCATCATTAGCCTGACTTGGCAGTGAGAACTACAGCAGACAATTCTTCTGATCATGACTGGAGCTGGATGCACCCAGTTCAGTCATTGTCCCTTAACTGCCTTAGCTGTGCAGTTTAACAGGAGGAAAAAACTATTGTCAAAGTTCAGCAGAAAAGAGAATCATATTCACCTACCTCACCATGAACACGTCAGCTTCGTGCAGTCATGAATAGGCTGCGCCTGTGCATAGCCCAAACAGGATCTGCCACACTTTGGAGGAGGAATTAAATTAAATTCACCTCTTGTGTGGTAGAGTGAACCTGTTCTAGCTTGCTGTTTCAGTAAGATCAGAACAGTGCATGATTTAACCCAACAATCCAGCAAACTAGAGGAACCAGGGAAAATTCAGACCCAGGAAGAGAGTGCATTCATTCTACGGGAGTACAACCTCATATTAAGAGCATAATCACCGGTCATTCCACATTACCTCTTGCCCCACTGACTGGCAAAAGGCAGTTCAGACCTTGACGTAGCAAACTATTCTTTAGACAGGACTGTTGTTCCCTATTGCCCATATGGGAACCCAGGGCAAGGCACCTTTTATGGGGTGGCTAAAATCAGGTAAGAATTGTAGCCCAGCTACCTATGTTCTCAAGCGGTTGGTCTGGACCAAATGAGCCTGCATTTTTCCTTAAGAAACTGCTGTCAGAGACCCTCTGTATTCTTGAAGAAACATCTTTCACCTTCAGAGTAACAAGCAAACACCAGCTAGTGAATCCTGTCAGAGGGAGGAACAAAACTCTTGGGAGAGAGGAATAGAGAAGGGCAATTTATTGTTTTTCCCGTAGGATGACTGACATATTAATCGAGTGGTCTGCATGCAGATGTTTAACATGTCACAGCCCTGACTAGCAGCAGAAAGGAAAATCCCACAGGTATTGTAGGAGAGTTCCCCCCTTAAATAGAAGTCATCTTTTGATTACGTGTTATGTTATGCACACATCTGCGTGTCACCATTTTGTTCTTTGTGCCCCCAATTTCTTTAAGGAGACTTATGATGAATGCATTCAAGGCATGGAGGCAGTACCCATTACTGATGAAAAAGGAAAGAGAGAGAGAGGAAAGAAGAAACCAGCTACGCAGGAAAGTAGCTGAAATTCTCCCCGACTTCCAAACGTGACAGAAGAGAGTCAAAGAAGACTGGGAAAGGGGATAAAACGACTGATTCTGTTCAGTGCCATCTTCCTAGTGACTGAAACAAATCCAGGGGGAAGTCCTGCCCAGTGCAAAGGGTCTTACAGCGAAAGGAAGCTCCCTGGGGCCACTGCTGTGGTAAACTAAGCATCTATGGAAACTTACCTGACGGTTTCACTTTGCACTTCAGGAGGTTATTCCCCACAAGGTCCTCCTCCTGTGAGTCTCTGTAGGGATGTCTTGGCTGGTGGCAGTGAGGCCTAGGTAACCAAAGCCTAGCACAGGGTGTGCGCTTCAGGCCAAGACAATTTCTACAAGCAGAGCTGACACGAATCCTCCTCCATCACAGGAAGCACAGAACTGAACTGCACCTATTTTTTCCTTAAGCAGTAACCTGGTGCTTTTCTGTTGCCAGCACTCTGTAGGGTGACACAGCTTGATCAGAGAGTGAACAGACTTGACTGTCAGCTGACCCCTACCCACTACTGCAAACTTGGCTATCCAGAGAACAGTCTCTAGCTAGCTGTGCCAGGAAAGTTTGGATAGGAGAAGAAGAGGGAAGAGCTATTTATGCAAGTCATATTTGCTAACGGTCCAGACCACAGCATTGCATATGGACAATCTAAAACCTGAATTCTTTTTCAAGGGACTGCCTAGTCCGCAGCACTGGCCAGCTCACAAGCACAGTACTTTGATTTTGGTGGCAAGTGGTGATTCCAAATTTATGAGCCTCTATCTTCTTGTCATTTAAAGATTTTTCCAAGCTGGTTAACTGTAGTATTTAAGGATGTATTGTGCAAGTCTGTCTGGGCCTTTTCATTTGATCCAACGCTTCAAAAAAACCCCAAAATCCAAGAAAAAGGCACACAGCTAAAGCTGACATGATTAAAATGAAAGTTTCTTGTCACTTTTTAACTGTAACCTGCAGCATAGTGCAGATAGGGTAATGCCATGAAGGTACAGCATGCCTTGTCTTAGCAACAGCATAAGGCAGGAATCTGGAATTGCTTCCGCCTCACAACAAGAGAGGCAAAGTTCTCTCCCAAAGTATTTGGCAGTACAGGGAGCACTTTGGTAATGCCTGGTAATACCTGTATAGGCACTGGAAGTTTCCAATAAACCCAAATCTGAAATGAACACAACTGAGTCGTCAGTGGAAATTTGTATCAGAAGCTGACTGAATGGCACTAGACAGACATCCAGGGTCAGGGACCTAGACCAACGCTAAGCACTGCTGATGAACAGGTCAGGTGCCCAGGCCCAGCAGCAGGCTCCAGAGCTTTAGCACCAGCAGTTTGTCCTTGCAAAGAGCTCACACAGATGTGGTCAGAGAGCCTCCCTGCCCACACAAGCCAGGCTGTTGAGGAGACTCTCAGTGCAGGTCTGAAGACAACTGTCACTCCCAGGTTACCTCCCCACAGCCATCCTCTACAACACATGAACAATTACCATCTCCCAAAGGCTGATCACAGACCTGACCACCAGCAGGTCACATGAGCCCATTATCCAAGCGCAGGGAGCTGAAGCTGCCTGCGTGGAGTGTGGGCGAGTACAGACCATCTGGCTGCATTAAAGGCAGATTGCAAGAGGAAGCAACAAGCTGAGAGGGCTGAATAATTTGTGTTGCAGGGAAGAATGGGCACTGCAGAAGGGTAGCATCTTTGGCAGAGGACTGAGCCAAAGAGGCAGGGAGGAGCAGAGCTGGGGACTGAGCTACCAAAGTAATGCCCCAGTGCAGCCAGCAGTCACACTTGGTGCTAATAGCAGCAAGCTGTGGCAGCACAGCAGCAGCAATCCGCTTTCTCTTAGTACGCTCTCTGCCCTTGTAAGTCTCTCCCATGTAGTGCCTAATGAGCTCCTGGAACACCTCCGAACCAGCCATTATGCTCTCAAGTTACTGGTGGCCTTTTCCTAGGCTGACTTCCTCCTTACCAGGGCTTGGCAAGGAACGCAGTAGGGAAAGTCTCCAGCCGACCCTCCATCTGGATTCACAGTGTAAGAAGGATAGTGAGCCAGAGGATGAAAGGCAAGGACATGAGGGCTTTCTCAGCTAGAGAGAAGGGAGCATTACAGGCAGCTGGAAATGGGACACACAACAGCTGTGAGTAGCAAGAGTATGGAGCAGTAGAGTGGATGAGCTCACACACAGCCTGGTCTTGACCCTAGCAACAGGCCGAGCAGGGGTTGAATCTACATCTCACACACTAAAAGGGTGCCCCAAACCACTGGCATCTCAGGGGTGCTTCCAGCTTACTGAACTGCAGATTCTTCCCCCAGCAACGCCACACTTGCACATTTTGTCCTCGAGGTCCACAGCTCCCACTCACCTCAGTGCCCACTCACCATCCATGAAAATAATGCGGCTTATGTGGAGCATAGCTTCCCCCACCCAGAACCTGAAGTAGTCAACACTTACTTTTGAAAACTGGCCTTTGTCTCCAATACTCTTACCTTCTAGAGTTTTCTTTTATTCTTAGTAGCTTTGACAAAGATTCTCCTATTAAGATGCCCTTCTGCTGGACAGTTCAAGCAGTAAGAAGCCAAAAAGATGATCCAGGACAAGCTGTACGTTGACACCCCTTTGCCCTTGCCTTCTGCTAATTCCATGCTAGCATGGAGCTGAAGCCTCAGCTGGATTCAGCTGAGGGAAAAGGATGATGTTCAGGGATCAGGCACATTCATACTGAACTTGGTCAGAATCAAAGGGAGATGGAGAAGTCCCTCCACTTCCCCATTCAAGCCACACCTGGCTGAAACGACTCATACCTCCTTGGTAGAAGCGAGGCTGTGCCTGATGATGCTGTTGAGAGACTGCACAGGACACCCCTAAAATCCCTGGCATGATGTTAGTGTTTTGCAAATTAAAGCTCCAGCAAGCAGTTCCCAGTAGGAGGGTGACACACAAGAGCTTGTCAGACCAAGGGAACAGCTTCAGCCTGCAGCTGTGCCAGAGTATCCCTCCTGCTCCAGCACTTGGTTAAATGCAGATGTCAATGCCTTAATGCTGGTCATCAGCCCACACTCTCACAGCTCAGGCTCACTCCTGCCTGTCAGCTCCTTGCTTTTCTTAGCAAGAGAGGGAGTTGGCGGCACAGCCAGAGTTTCCTTCTCCTGCACAGGGAGGGGTTGGAGGACTTTCATTTTGGTACAACAGCAAACACAGAACCCTGAAAAGATCGCAAACTCCCCTTCTGCCCAACCCCATCCCAAGCTGACACCTGCCCTCCAGACTTCTTGCATGCTTTCCCAAAAACCTTGACCACAGAAATACCTTACCAGTAAAATCTGTACACCAGTCTCTTCAAAGTCTCCCAGGTCGAGCTCAAACTGGATTTGAAACAGTGCCTGAAGTATTAAACAATTTCCTGTGCTCTCCCCACGCAAACAGGACTGTAGCTGGGGACAGTAGTTAGCCTGGGAAGGGACCATGAACCACTGCAGTCTGGTCCACAGCTCACATCTGGGGACCCCGTTACATGTTACAGATGCCAGCCACAGTAACACACCTTGGCCTTCCCCAGCACATGAGCTGTCACCCCAGACACAGCCCTGCTGTGTGGGGACACCATGGCAAGCTGGGGAGAGATAGTAGTCTCAGGTGTCCCCATCACTGGCACTGGAGTTGATTAAGTTGGTGGCTGCTGGGGCATCAGATGTCTGACACATTTCTGCACGCACACCACTCTTCCCTAACTACAGACCTGGTTCACTGCTAGTGCAAGGTCCTTGCTGTCAGTGAGTGCAAAGTAATCTTCAAAGAGAAATAGCTGAAGAGCAGAGAGAAGTACCACCCAGGCAAATCAAAGCAGAGCTCTGGGAACAATCAAAGGCACCTGTGATTCTACTCATTAAAAGTCATCTTGCCTTTCAGCAGATGTCCCAAGATACCAACAGGATCAAAGGCTACATCTCTTCCCACTATCTGCACAGAGAATATCCACATCATTTCCAAACATGGCTTAGAAGAGTGTCTAAAGGAAGAGATTGTTTGAACCCCCTTTTTGGGGTTCTAGATGTATTGTGTGGGCAGGTGTAGGAGGGAAAGCAAGACACTGGACAAAAAGGCTAGGAACCTGATCAGATACAAACACTCAGAATTGGATAACAGATTGCTCTCAGGATGCAAGATCTCAGTTCAAAGCCCCACGGCAGGGGGCTTTGCATCCCTAGTTTCCAGGGTGGTGAGAATTGCCAGCAGGTCTCCATTTCATCCCAACCCCAACAAACCCAAGCGTCAATTTTTGCAGAACTGGAAGAACACCGGTTTCCTAGCTTCTCCTGAGCCTGTTTCTCCCTTATTCTCAAGTCCAGTTCACAGCTAAATAGCCACAAGATGATGGCCGCTTTTGGTCATGTGACTGGCTGAGTACATTGGCATAAATCAACAGGCCACTCCACAGATGATTTCTAATCATTTATTTTGATTCACAATTGCATCCATTTGGAAACACTGCATATTATGCAAAATGGACACACACACACACGCACGCCAGTCCTTTCAAAGCTCACAAATGTATTTCACAAAATTTCTTCCTAAAACTTAGGGTTCAGGAAAAAAACAAACCCAAAAAACACACACAAAAAAACCCCCCACAGTTCTTCCAGAGCCCGTCATTCTTCACATTATCAGTAGAGGGGTTCCATAAAGACAAGATCTTGGGAGGGTGAATTACTGCATTTCAGAAAGAGCCTCACATGTCCACAGGAAGATTTTCACTGTACAAACATCCTGACGGGGTAGAAAATCCTAGGAAACTGTAGAGTTCTTCACTGAAAGCAATACAGGAAAACACATCCATAATCACACACGCTTCCTGCCCTAATGAGGCAATATACATTCATATAGAAGGAAAAATCCAAGCACATTATTAAGACATTAGGCAGTGAGGCAGTATCCATTTTATCTTCAGAAGAAATTTTACAGCAAATGGTTTCATTAAGACACTTGAAAGCAACCTACTTGAAAAGAAAAAAAAGCACCATCATAGCATGAAGGCTGAAATGTGATTAGGAGTCACAAGCAGCACCAACTCAGGCTCACCAGTGACCCTTGTCATTTAAGGACAAGTTAAATGGAGAAACAGTCAATGTGGGGACCTGTGACTTGCCTACAAAAAAAGCACAATTTAAGAAGACGCAGTAGAAGAGTAGCAAGCCACCTTTTACAGGGCATATCTAATGGTGCACAGTTCTTAGTATAGTCACCAAGCAGTAGGGTCCTGGCATTTGGACACAGAGGGTTTAACACTACAACAGGAGCAACATCAGAACCCTGGTCCCTTAAGAATTGCCCTGGTTTGCAGAAGTCCATACTACTTGTGAAACAGAAAATGCCTCTTAAACGGTCATGGTTAAAGCAGGATAAACTCTGCCCAAGTCTGTGTGGAGAAACATCAAGACTAGATAATACCAAAATTCTTCCCTGCTTCTGACCAGCTCTGGGTTCTCTCTTCTTACACAGGGAAAACTTTTCAAGGGCCAGCAGAGGACTGTTTTCTGCGCTGCCAGGTACGTGCATACAGTTTTACAGGGGAGACACTGGTCCTGGCCTCAAGGCCACACACACACGACCCATAAGTCACCTGTCAAATGCAGCCTGCTCCCACTCCAACACCCAAGCAGCATGGATCTAGGCAGCTACTAACACAGTGAGCCCAAGGACTGACTCTGTAGTCTAGGTTTTAGCATTTTTCTGCCAGCGTGGCCAATAACAAGCTCAGCAAGAAAACACTCGGAAAAGAAATTGTCCTTTAGTGCACAAGAGCTCACAAGTCTGCCCTTGCTATAAGTGCAAAAGGGAGTGTTTCCGTTCAAGGGCTTCTTGCTAATTCTCAGGGCTATTAAAAGGACAGCTCCAAAGTATGCAACTGAAGCTCACAACTCCTCCACCCTTTTAAATATCCTATTACTTTATGCTTCCTATCTCCCAGGGCATTCACAAGGTAAATCCTCCCAGGAAGTAGCCTGGATTGTACACAAGAGCCATGTCCTTAAAGAAAAAGTCAGCATTGCTATGCAGATTACAACCCCATGAACCTCCTGTTCACCCGGGGAATCAGCACTGCATTCT
>VYXH01009239.1:228957-275138 GCA_013397275.1 Burhinus bistriatus | reverse complement strand
TGAATTTTCCCCTTTTTTTTTTTTTTTTTTAAACACTTTGTTCAAAAGGCAGTTTAACACTTCGGAACTAGTTATTTTCTGGGTAGTAAGCAGAGAAACTGAAAAGGGCATAGAAACCAGGAAATTCATTTCTACAGTGAAATTTGATCACAGCTTGAAAAAGCTTGAGTGCTGGAAAATGGTTAATAGATTAATTGCAATTTTGTGTGCAGAGACACCTCTGAACAAGCACTATCAAAAATGGCTTCTTTTTCTACCCTCCTTTAGTGCGTGGGAGAACACAGAGCAAACTGGTGATGGATAGAGGTACATGTTAACTCCCCCACAGTTTTCCTAATCTAATAATTTCTTCTGTCACATTTTAAGATTTAATAAAAACTGAAAATCAGAACATTCATAGGTTATAAGTAAAAAATCCAAAGGATAAATTTACCGTCCTTCACTTACTGAATTGAAATTTCAGCCTAGGGGTTTTACCAGTCCTGGACTTCAGGATCAGAGAAACACAACAGCATTCAACAACTTCATTTTTTATATAGTGTTTGTAGTATGTAAGAGCCTAGAAGTGTAAATTACTGGGAAGAAGGAAGACTAACTCCATAGCTATGGAGCCTCTAAGAAACACACGATCTGTAAAATGTATTTATTTTTCACTGGAGATTAGGTGGCCTATTGATATCAAGGGTAAGTGAAGCTCTCGCCCATATCTAGAAGAGTAGTGGGGAGCAAAACCAAGATAAACCTGAATGAAGAAACCCCATAATGAGGTGGGCAAATACTTAACATTATGTTTTGAGTCTTCTTAGAAAAGAGGACCCATTTTGAATTACTCCGGTCTTTGCTTTGTCATGATTCAGAATTGCATCAACACATCTCATCAATAAAGGTACTTGACAGGTTTAAGAAAATTGGTATGAACATTTAATCTTAGTCCAAAAAAACCCCAAACCCCAAAACATCAGAAACATGATCACTGTCTACGTACCAAATTCAAGCCTAGGACAAAATAGGTCAAGGAGTCATGAAAACTTTAGTTAGCACTAGAAGACATCAAACAAAAGCTATGATGGCATAAGGGAGAAAACTTGAGTTAATGAGAAAAAAGAGAGTATCACCAGAAGAGATTGGCAGACTTACCTGCTCAAGCATTTCAATTGAGTCTCTCAAAACTCCCTTCACGTGTTTAACCTGTTCCTTATCATATTGAGGGATCTCCTCTTTTGATACCATTTCTGGGGATATGCTGCAAGAGATTGAGATTACATCAGAAACACAAAACAAGCACCTCCATGCCTTTCTAAAAGCAACTGCTCTCTGCTGCCATTGCTTTGCCATTGCCAAAAGCATCCCTTCCCAAAAGCCACATAAAAAGCTGCCTGCAGTTGAATTTCAATCCCTCCTGCCTTGGACCTTTGTAGACAATGGCCACCAGAGACAAATGAGCTCACATTATGTTTACAATGTAAGTTCTCACATTTCAGAGGGCAAGATCTTTCTTATGAAGAAAATTACTCTAATCAGTTCCAAGATGATCAGAGGAGGTCACCACACCACTTCCACACTCAAGATCAGGTTACGGTTTTTAACTTGTTTGCTGATACCATATTCAAGAGAGGAAGCAACATCTGAGCCTCTTCCGTGTGTCTGAATACAAAAGGCACCTAATACAAAGTTTGAGGGGGAGGGGAGATTTAGCAGGAGACTCATAGAAAGAGGCTAAAAAGCTAAATGAATCTTTAACATTACATTTGAGATCATGCTGCTTCACACAGGATGAAGCGAGCACTTCGGTTCTGTGATCAGCACTATGATATTCACAGAAGATGAGTCACAGCAGGGTGATAAATGCAAGTTAAGGTTAACACTCCCCCAAAAAACAGCTTGTCAAAGGAGAAATTTATTACTGCAAGATGCAGTCAAGACATGTCACTGGGTATCAGCACAGACCACAGAAGCGCAGCAAGCCCCAGCAGCTTTTGAAAACTTACCACCAAGTTTCCTTGTTCAAAATTTAATTCTTTAGATTAGATTCTCACATAAGCTGAGGAAGAAAGTAAAGACTGTGAATTCAACTTACTTCAGAGAGCTTTCTTCCTGAAGCTGGACATGATAGAGGGACTGAGCTGCATGCTCTATCTTTGACAGTTTGAGAAACAGTGTTATATTCAGCAAGACCAAGAGCAGCAAACTGTAGAGAGAACAAAAATCACATCCTATAACAATTTTGGTTGCAATACTACAGAAACAATATCTGTGCTAAAAACAGCTAAGAAAAGAGAACACTTCTGGGAGAAAGAAGGTGTGGGGCAGCACTATACTGAAAAATCAAGATCTATATAATTCTTAGCAGTTAGCATTGAGCTGTGTAATAGCAACCAATAGGAACGACAACAGTGTCTCCTCTTGGAGCTTTCAGAACTAGGAATGAGTAAATCCTAGACTTTTGTTTTAGGATCAGATCTAAGTAAATGTGCAAGGTAGACTAGTTTGGCAAGTCAGTGTTTCACTCCATGTGTCAATTCTTAAGTCAATCCACTCCCCTTCTATACTTGAGTGCTCCATTCAAATTAGGTTAGGATCTATCATGCTACGTGCAATGTTACCATGCAAGTGAGGTACAGACAATACAGATAAAGACCAAGATGACCTTGAGTGAAGCCACATTTTAATGCAAGTGAGTACTTACAAGACACTCATTACTACAATGATGGTGGTGGTCCTACTTACAGCATCTCTTTTCCTTCCTATAGGGCATGGAAGAGAAGGAGGTTAAAAAGTACTGAAGAACATTCCTAAAGGATGCCTGCAGATACATGTCAGTGCCCAGCATCTCACACAGAATAGCTCAACAGCTTCTGATGGAAAAAAATAACAGATCATGTGGGTGCACAAGATCATCTCCAACATTCACCCAGGCATTTTTGCAGTCAACTCAGACAAGTCAGCTAGACAGTCAGGCTCTTCCATAAGAAGCAGGATTCCCTCCACCCCAGTATGCTGTGGAGAACACAGCGCTGGGGTATGTTCACATTTAAACCTAGATAGCCTGAGAAGGCTACAGTCATTCAGCACATACACTGCAACGTGGCTCTCTTCTGCTTGTTCTCCTGCCCACATTAGTCTTTCTGACAACCAGTGTCAAATCAAGTTCTCCTGTTACGTGTCCCATCCTTACTGGCTTGGTTTACCTACTGCCCTCTGAAGGCAGCCTTTCGAAAGAGCATCTGGCTAGTCGTCAGGCAACAGGGACCAGACACTAGTGAGGGAGAGGAAGTGTGCGCATCCTCTCCAAACTGAGCAGCAAATCACCTACCACTGTGGGCAGGCTGATCTTTAAAAACAATTACCTCTTCTCCTAAAACAGGTCCTTACATTCACATTTCCTGCCCTGGACAAAGGGCATACACGAAAGCTGTAGTGTATACCGAGACAGACACACTCACCTGAACAGGTGGAGCAGCAGTAGCAAAATCAAGTAATCAGGAAGTAATCTCAGCTCAGTAAAGAATCCAGTACACATGCTGTTGATCCAAATGCTCTCTCAGTGCTATACTCAATGTTGTCTCCCCCTTTAGGAAAGAGCACTTGCTCCTACTTCAGTGTTTACAATTCAACTTGTATTGAACGTACCAGAGAATCCGTCATTCTCTGGTACACATTAGTGCACAGATGTTCCTCCTCTCTGTGGGTGTAGCTAACATTGGATATGCTAGTGTCCAAGCCTGCCATGCCTAGTGGCAGTGGAACTGCAAGAAATGCTTCAGTGACACAGAAATTACAGGAGTAGACAGGAAATGGACTCTTTAACATTATTAAAAAAAAAAATATCAAGAGATGAGTGTCCAGAGAAGGGCAACAAAGCTGGTGAGGTGTCTACAGAACAAGTCTTACGAGAAGCGGCTGAGGGAACTGGTGTTGTTTAGTCTGGAGAAAAGGAGGCCAAGGGGAGACCTTATCGCTCTCTACGACTACCTGAAAGGAGGTTGTAGAGAGGTGGGGGTCAGTCTTCTCCCAAGTAACAAGCAATAGAACAAGAGGAAACGATCTCAAGTTGTACCAGGGGAGGTTTAGGATGGATATTAGGAAAAATTTCTTCACTGAAAGGGTTATCAAACATTGGAACAGGCTGCCAGGGGAAACGGTGGAATCAACCATCTCTAGAGGCATTTAAAGGACAGGTAAACGTGGTGCTTAAGGACACGGTTTAGTGGTGGTTTTGGCAGTGTTAGGTTGATGGTTGGACTCAATGATCTTAAAGGTCCCTTTCAAACTAGATGACTATGATTCTATGATAGGGCCAAGAGGCAAGTGACAAAGTTTAATCAACTCATGAGTTGCATGTGCAGTTATTTGAAGAAATAGAACAATTTTTCATCAACCTCACAGAAGTCAGGTTAAATTTCTTTCTTATCCTATCTCATTTTCAATCCTATGTAGGTATGGTGCAGCATTTTAGGTTTTGGTTGTTTTTTTATTTGTTCATTTTAAAAATAGAGGGTGAGATTAGCTTTGATTTCATGAGATACTTATCATAAAAGTGACTGTGCATGCTCCAAATTTATTTTATGCAAGCCGGAATACACCAAAGCATTTGCTATCACACCAATTAAAGGCAATGAGAGTAACACACACAAGTGCTACTCTTGCACTATTTTAAAAGTTAAGCTTTCCTGAACAGATCTTTTGGAAAACAATTGATATAAAAATTCCTACCTATTATGCTGCCCTGGGACTCTACTCCCATGTCACCAGCAGAGTGTTGGGAAGAGCGTTTGGGAAGTGATTCTGCTAGACTCCGGTGTAAAGTGCGTCGTCGTCGTCTCAGGGCAACTAATTTTCCAGAGTCTTCTATGGACTGATTAAGTGCATATTCCTCCATTAGGAGATCTGATTCTGCAGTGGAAAAAGTAAGGTTACTGAACTTTCAAAAGGAAAGCTGAAAAACCTAGCACTAAAGACTTAAGTTGTGAGATATAGAGGGTGGCAGTGAAAGGAACAAGTGCACCTTCTAGTAAATGAACTTAAAAACAGGTAATCGACATAAACTACACCTTAACCTATACTACTGATCCTATTTGCTAGGTAGCATTTAGTATGTTTTTCAGATATGATGTACATTTAGCCTATGCACGATTGTCTAACGATATGTTAGACAGCAGTTGTAGGACCACTTTAAGACACTGTTAGACTGAAACTAGGAATTGTGTTAGACTGAGTCTGCAGCCATGGCTGGCCAGGCTGTTAACAGACATTGCCAGGGCGCCTGCCAGGTGCCACTGCTTCTTTTCTCATACCCACAATCAAGGAAATACTTAAAGATAGGCACACGCAATTGAGAGTAACAACTTTCCTCCTGCTCCTCATGTTTCCTTCAGAAAGCAATTACTGACAAGGTGTACAAGAGCTCCTTGTTAGCATTAAGCTACCAGGCTTCTTTTACACCCTGAAATTGGCAGATACATTGATGACAAGAACTTCTGACTTGGAGGTTCCTTTGGTGTTGCCTTCTTTTCAAACCATTCTTTAAGGAATCAAGTTTGACAGACATGAAGACATACATAAGAAAGGTAGCCTTCTTACTCCACACCACAAAGAAGAAAATCCCTCACCAAGTTGTTTGAAGTTTTCCTGTATTCCTCCCCAGGTATTCTTCTCAATTAGAGACTTGACAACACCCCAAGGCTGTTTCTTGTACTTCACTTCTGCAGAAACCCTAATAAACAGAATGCAATAGTGAAAGAGTAGCACAGCGATAGCAGAAGTCTCTTATCAGAAGCAGGCCTCGAGCTTACGTCCATAATCTGAAATACCAACTGGAACTGCCTTGGCTTTCCGCCTGGGCAGCACCGAACCAAGGCAACAGACAGACAGTAGAAAAGACAACATATCTAGCTAAAGCCTCAAGAGATCCAAGTGTCCAAATTAGGCAAAACATTTTGAAGTGTTTTCCTTCAGACTCAGACAAGCAGAGAATTTCTGCCCCCTGAAGTGTTCCCATTTTAACATACATTTAAAATAGGCTTCAGGCTTTCAGATCATAAAGTTCTGCTTCTTACTCTGTATGTGTACACACAATGTGTTAGATGGGCACTGCAATGGCAGCAAGTGAATCATTATCACCACACACACACACCAAGTGCTCAGATCATACCCTGAGCAGACAGACATCAAAATCTTTCTGTGCATGTCACAGAGGGGAGGTGACATTCCTGCCTTGCATTCCCCAGGTCAAGCTAGTCAATAATGCTTCCAGAAAAAAAAAAAAAGAATTGGAGCAGAATCCTTCAGAGGGCTGCTTCTAACAACTGAATGAATCCCAAAGCTCTTCATAAAGGACAAGAGGATAGCCTGTGATTTTGATTTGTTTAAGGCAAGAACACTGACTGGCCTAGAAAACACTTTCTTCAATGTTTTCAAATCATCAATGTAAGCCTACTGTGTTTCTAGCTTAACAAAATAGCACCTTTCAGAGAGCTTTTGAGCCATTTTAAACACAGTATGATAAAGCCAGCTGTAACACCACCATGCACCTTCTGTTCTATACACGCATGCTCTGTGCACCGTATTGAAACCTAGGTTTTTGCTCTTACCCTAGGGTTGCTGTGTGTCTCAGATAAAACAAATATAGCCCTCAAAGAGGAAAAATGACTCACTCAAAAATCATCCAGAACAGTTGTTCAAGGACCTTTCTTTCCCTTCTCCTCCCAGTAGAGAGGGAGCCTTCAGCACTTTGATAGCCTGAGATAAGCCAGAATAAAATCCAGGCTTGCCTATCTTTCCTGGGTACTGGTGAGGTTTGAGATAAAAGGCTTTACTAAAGACAGCAGGAAAAACTACCATGGATTACATAATCAAAAAGCGACATAAACACACTGAATATGGAACTTGATCACTTCAGGCGTTTTCAACAAATGGGAGAGGAAAAGGAAGTGCCTTTTAAGGCTTCCCTATCTAGGTAGAGTTTAATAATGAAGCCTGATTCACTGGAGTACCCTGCAACAGTAGGTATGTTCCATCTTCCCTGCACCTTCCTGTGAACCATCCTCCTCTGCAGGCCCTTAGCAAGGATATCTAGGAATCTTTGTAATAAAACATCTCAGGTAGTTCCAACTTATCCCACTCACACAGCTGCAGTCAAAAACGCAGAGCTGGTCAGAACCCAGTTCAGTCTTAGAGATGAGTTCTGTACCTCACAGAGTCAAAATAAGAGTTAGTTTCTCACTGAATTAATGAGATCCAAATACAGCATTCATGCAATGAGACAAACCAAGCTTATTTTTCAGAAGAGATCCCCAACTTCAAGAGAAACTAACCTTCTCTATACTGTTGGCAGATCTTTTGATAAGCACAGTTCATCAACCTGTAACATATGTGACTTGGCTTCTCCCCTCCCACTGTGCACCACTCAGGCTCACCGTAATCGACACTTGTGACTGGATGTGCGGCTGATGTAGTATCTGTTCACAGTGTAGAAATAATCATGGTAGGGGACATCATGGGTCAGTACCTCAGCATCCACCTGATAAGACTGACCTTTCTGGCTCTGCTTATGCAGGATCTACCATAAAAGAAAATCAAAATAAGAGGGTATATTCATGGTACTCGATACCTCCCCTCCCCACCCCCACCCCCTGCCTTTTCAGCCTGAATTCCTTAGGCTAGATCCACCGACTCCAAGTGAACTAGAGTAGGGAGAAAGCCTACCACAATAAAACCCAGTTAAGAATGGCAAGTATAGGTGGGGTGGGGGAAAAGCGAAGATGCCTCCCACTACAGCCAACATACACAGCAGCAGTACTTCCCCACTGCCGTTTCAAGTACCAGATGCAAGGCTGGCCACTGACTCATGACCACAGCTCTTCTTTGAGACTGACATATGAGACCTTTCCCAAAGCAGAATTACAGAATAGTTAGAATAGTTGAGATTGGAAGGCACCTCTGGTGATCCATCTTGTCCAAGAATACTACTCAAGAAGGGCCATCTAGAACTGGTTGCCCAGAAACATGTCCAGATGGCTTTCCAATATCTCCAAGGAGACACAACCACCTCGGTGGACAATCTGTTCCAGTGCTCCATCACCCTCACAGTAAAAAAGTGTTTCCCGACGTTCAGAGGGAACTACCTGTGTTTCAGTTTGTGCCATTGCCTCTGGTCCTGTCACTGGGCACCACTGAAACGTGTGGCCTTTTGTGGTGAAGGTAGTGAAGGCCTGGCTTGTCTTCTTTGCACTCTCCCTTCAGATACTTATATATGTTCTGAGATCCCCCCTGAGCCTTCTCTTGTCCAGGCTGAACAGTTCCAGCTCTCAGCTGTTTCTCATATGAGATGCTCCAGTCCCTTAATCATCTTAGTGGCCCTCTACTAGACTCTTTCCATCTCTCTCTCTCAGTGGGGATCCCAGAAGTGGACATTGCAAGCATTTCACTGCACCTCCTTCTCTGGAGATACTCAAAACCTGCCTGGATGCAGTCCTGTCCAACCTGCTCTAGGTGAACCTGCTTTGGCAGGAGGGTTGGACTAGATCATCTCTGAAGGTCCCTTCCAACCCCGGCCCTTCTGTGATCTTTTCACCCATAATTCATAAGAGTTAACACTTTTCCCCACAGACTTTGTGGGAGAAGTTTACAGCCATATGTAAAGGTAGAAAGCCTCTCTGATTTCATCAGCATTTGCTCACTAATGGTGAGAGGGACAGCAAGCTACCCTTAGAGATGCTACGATTAAACTGCATATCCACATTCAGCTCACTGAACTCGAATCCATTGTCAGATCTCTAACAGACCATAGAGTTGACCTCTCCCTTGCTTTAAAGGGCACCAAACACACACATACAGACAGTACCTGCTTTTCAGTTGCAGTTGTGAACTTCCCACAAAGTGGATTATTAATCGTTACAGTGTACGTCAAAGTCCTCAACTGATTGCCACTGGAATCTCTATTCCAAGGGGTTGATACAGCATCTAGATGAGAAATTATGCAAAATCTCACATGCAGATTACCTAAAAGGCATTATCTCTGCCCTTCCATATCTTAACAGTTTAAGAACAGCAGTGGGGACAGACACAGAAAACTGATTCCAAATGGATGTGCTTTTTGCAGGAAAAGGGAAAATTGTAGTTCACTGATGAACAAAGGTAAGGCACTAAGTAGCTTAACCTGAGCCTACTGAAAGAGACTTGAGGGTGGGGAGAAGAGTAAGCAATTAAATAAAAATATGTAATTTCCCATTCGCTTAAAGTTGAATAGATTCAATTAGCATTATCAAAAGCTTTTGCCACTTTGCCTTCCAAGCTGACACTGAATAAATATTACTCTTTTTGACTTAATTTTCTGTTCTTATGATCTCTGTGAATAAAATTTACTCATCCAGAAAATTAAAGCCTGTGAGTACCGTTTAGGAGGATGCAGGGATTTTGCCTGTATGCCAGCCATACACATTTCACTATTTCTGGGACACAACGTAACCAGAAATACCCCACAGAACGCATCACCTCAATAGCCTACCTAAAATTCAGGCATTAAGGTGCAGTTTTGTGGTGCATTGAAATGAGGTTTTTGCCCCGAAATGTGACTGATTTACAGAAGTAACAGGCTAGCTTTAAATATCCTCTCTCATAGTGGAACTTTAAAGCTTAAAAATTCTTTTAAAGCAAGGAGAAACTTAAAATTCAACTTAGCCCTATTTAACATTTCTCAGAGGTTGACATTTTCAGGATAGTTTGCAACACCGACAGAAGGAAGAAGAGTGTATTACCTACTATACTCCTGGAATTGAGAAACCTCTGCATGAAGTGAGAATTGGTGAAAAGGATTTCAAACATCTTGTCTGCAGTGATGTGGAAAACTCTGTTTATAAAAAGCCTCCCATAGAGATCATTCTCAGAGACAGTCTCCTTCACTGCTAAGGAAAGGCAGAGAGATTAGGTTACAAGAAGAGCAGTATTATGAAGAAACTTTATAATATTCTAAGCTTTATCACAGCTCAAATCCTTCCCAAGCTTGCATCAGCATTTGTTTCTCACTCTCTGAAACCCAGTAATGATAGCAGCACATGATCTGGTAGGTAGGCTGTCTTCAGAAGCAAAGTCCAGGTTTGATTTTACAGCCCCTACCCTCCCCCCAAATTTCCCTGTGCAAACATAAATAGACAAAGCAACATCACAAGGTCCCATCTCTTTAGTTTTGCCTTCAATATTCTACTAATCCTACAGGAAACATTGGGGAAGGCAAAAAGTTAGCATAGTCTTCATATGCATGCCTATTGTACAAAGGACACATGCATAGCAAGCAGGACAGTGAAATTATACTAGCTTTCTTCTTACTTGTGGCTACTTTCAGAATTCTGCTTTTAACATCTGTAATGCTGGTAGTATCCACAGTCTGAGAGATCAGGTACAGACTCCCAAACCGTTCTCCAAACTGTTTCTCCCTCCACACCTATTTATAAGATAAATGCAAGAGATACCCTGCTCCATTTTGGCAGTCCTGAAAAGTGCACCAAGACGCTTAATCGCCATCCCCTATTTCAAAACCACCACCAAGCACCCCAGCTGCATTCTGTGGCTACAGCACTGATCTTTGCTATTTCTGCTTCTTGTTGGTTGCTGGCATGACTCAGCTTTGTGGTTGTCTCAGCCACTCTTGCAAGAGATAAGGGATAGAATTATAAACCTGGAGGGCAAGCAGTTTCCTATGTCAACCCCAACTCAATCTGCTTATGCTTTAGAAACAAGTCCATCCTACATTATAATTACAAAAAAAAAAAAACCCACAAAAAACCCCCACCCCACACATTGCTAAAACGAAACAAAAAGCCTGAAAGCAAATCTTGCAGAAGCAAGACTGAAGTCAGGACGCCTAACCTTTCGACTGATACAAATGAACGCTCAGAGCTAGCAAAGGTCAGTGCCAGCCACCTATGCAAAGGTAGCTTGAATATCAAGCTATAGTTCACAAGTTGCCTATAGGCTAAGGTTACAGCACTTAAAATATTACTGCTTGGTAGCAGTCAGTACTGATGAATGCAAATGCAGCAACTAAACACCACAACAGTCACCAGTGAAATCCAGTTCTGAGCCTGAGCAGACTTCCGCTCCAGCACTGCTTCTAGCCTGCTAGAAGTCCCTGTTACACATCTGCCTTCAAAAAAGTTCTTTGTCCTAATCAGTCGTCAATGTAGGACCCCTGAAGTGAAGCACGAGTGCCATATTTTCGTGCTGGCACAAGAGATGAACTTCCTTCCCATGTCATGTTCTGCTTAGACAACTGTAAGTCTATACAATTTTGAGGTGGGACAGAAAGCAAGCACACATTTTAAGAGGCTTGTTTAAGAAGCCAATACGCAGTCATTACTTGGTAGAATACAGATTCTGCTGTGCTGAAACATTCTGTGGGAAGTCAGAAATTCAGCCTGGGTTTTCAGCTAATGTTCACTGTATTTCCTCTCAGAGCTGAACTTAATTCCATCAAATGCAGTCCCAGTGAACTGTAAGTTTGACCTCTGCTAACAAGGCCTCAACATTAGACCTCTCCTTTCAGAGCGTACTCTTTCGCTAAGAGACAGGAAGGTTCAGATATTGGTGTTGGCATCCCCTTTGCCTGTTGTGCATCAGCTAACGTGTGGAGTCAGACACCAGGTAATTCAAACCTAGTTACTCTGGCTGAGTCTTACTCAGCTGGACCTTGACATGCCCAAGGAATCTGCTACCACTTAAAAAAAAAAAAACCAAAACAAACCAAACCACAAAGGCTATTTGACTATGTCTTAGCAAATACAAGATAATACAAGTTACCTTTGCCCCAGTGAGACTTAGCTAAACAACATAACTTTATGTTCACCTGAAATGCCTGAGGACAGTTACTATGCTTCTGTTGATGTGAGGTAATTTGGTAAGCCACAGCAACTTATGATATGCACAAAGCACATGCATTATTAGCTTAAGGTACAGACCTTGCTACTGAGATATTTTACTCTTCAAGCATGAAGTCTGTCCTCCTTGTACTGAGTCTTAAGCAAGAGCATCCATGGGTCTATACAAAATTTCCTGTTACTTGATTTGCCCACACTATTTCTATGTAGTCATGTCTCTACTAAGGAACAGTCAATGTAGTCCCAAGTGCACGAGAGTATCTATTGAGAAATATGCTTTTACTTACAGTCCCTCTCAGCTCTTGGAACAAACAAACACAAATTTAACAAATGGTGTTATCACATAAAGCAGTATTTTCAGAAAATCCAAGCTGAAACTGGGTTGATACATCAGGCCCATCAGCCACTTTAGATGCTAGGATTCAAACAGCTGTTTTCCAGAAAGCCTGGAAATCTTTCAGATGATAGGTCTGGAAGGTGCATGTATGAATGCTGCTGTGAGTTCCACATCTGTGGAAGCAAGTCGCTGCATACACCAAGAACTCGACAAGCTTCAAGTCACTTCCATCTGGGCTTCTCAGAGTTTATCTGTAGAAATCCTATATGAAGCAGCGAGCAGAAACAGTAGCATAGCAAAGTATAAGTGTACAGTATACATGCTTGCAATCTGAACAGAATAGAAAGCTTTAACCACTCATCTCTGCTACAAATGAATATGCATGTTTGTCTACTGTTTTCTTTTGTTTGTTTTAACTCACCTGTCTTTTATTTATCTCAATACTAGAGCAACATCAAGCATTTTACCTACGACTGGCTTAGAAATACTGTTTATGAACAAAATGTTTTGTGCAAGTATCTAGATATCAATCTAAGTCCTTAACTTTTAATGCTGTTCTAACTCCTCAGCAGTATTCGGTTATCAACCACTGACTCTCAGCCTGAACACATTTATAGATGAAGTGGAGCTACTGTCTGATAAGAGAACATGAGATTATTCTGACTTTAGGTTAGGATCCCTAGGGACCCCAAAAAAATCCAGAAGCAAAAGTATTACCCAGAGTGTCCTGGTTCAGTGTGAAGAGAGCAAATCTGTTCCCTCCCCCACTATTGCCTTGCACTTCCATAAGGTCATTTTCATCACTGCAAGGCAAGCTGTGAAATACTGTTTGAATATAATACCATTATGCAGCAGTGATTGCAGAGGTTTGAAAACATCTGCAGTGCAAGAAAAGAAAGAGACAGAAAACTGGAGGGGCAGAAAGGAGACAGGAAAAAAAAGAGTTCTTAAAATTCCTGTTAACAACCAAGAGCTCGAAGCTAAACACACACCACAAGCAAATTAAGAAAGCTGAACCAGTAAGAGCAGAGGCTATCAAAAAAATTAGTAAGACAGCTGATTTTTCCACTCCACAGAGTTGGGGGAGGATCAGGAGGGGGAAAAAAAAAAAAAGTATCTATGCAAATCTTCGTACTGTTGAGGATTTCTATGCCACTGGGGATAGGGAAAAATTGCATGCTGCATGAAGAATATGCAGGTAGGAGCCTTTAACCAGATACACCTGAAATCAAGTCAATAAAACCAATTCCTAGAGTGAACATGTTCCAGATCCCACCTATTTAAAGACTATATCAGCAATAATAATCATTATCAGAGCTCTCCTACACTTTAAAAGACTAAGTACAAAATTAACTTAGGAAGATACTGAGTAAGTACTGTGACAATGCTAGCTTTTTTCCAGTTCACAAGATAAAAAGAACAAAAAACCCTTAAGCCTTTTGCCTTTAGATAACTCAAACATATATCCTCCAAACCCCAAAGCAAGTAATTGGTAGTTATATAGTCAACAAAATACGTGTTTTCAGTATTTTGATTAAAATGCCACCAAGATAACAGGGCTGCTCCTCCTTACATGCATCATATATCCAAAATTTCATATCTTGGGAAAAAAAAAACCAACCCCAAAACAGGGCTGAACTTATTTCAGCCACCCTGTATTTCAATCATTTCTTGCAGATAGGAATATGTGGGGCAGAAAAAGTCAAGCCACCACTGTACCCATCTCACAGCACTACAGCACAAGCAGTTACATTCCCCTGCAGACCACACATTTAAGGTGGTTATTAATACAAATGGTAACAATACAGTAGGTCTGTCAAGTTATGCAAGGAGATCAGGAATTTATGATGTCTCCATATACAGTAAAGCTTTCTAACAGAAAAGACTGTTTTCCAGTTTCCTGCTTCCCCCTTCCTTCTTTGAAGTATTTTATGCTACTGAACATAGTCATTGCACATAGAAACCCTACGTACAAAAGAATCATCTGAGGAAATTCACATTCTCCTGGCTCTATTTTGGAAATGCATATTCTGTGCTCGCACTAAAGCTTGTTTTCTGAAGTTTAGGATCAAGACCACAGATAATAATTTTTAGCTTACCCAAAGGTTTGCCATGGCTCAAGATTTATACTCCCATTTATGAAACAGAACAAAAGCACTAAGATGCAGGTCAATAGGCCAGTGGTGCACACTGAGACGCATCCCCTCCTTCGCCCAGTAACCGATGCAAGAATTGCTTAGGGAAAGGGAACTAGTGTTGCTAAGGCTCTGGCATTCCAGCTTTGGGTGTCAGGTGGACCCAGAGATAGAGAACAACAGTCTTGAGCTTGCCTCTAACCTTATTTGCCAGGACACCTCCCTGGGCAGCCCAAGTATGAGCCAGAGGACACAAGACAGATTAATCGCATGGGTAAACCTTTGCCACATGGGAAAGCTAATTTCGTTTGCATGAAGAAATTCACCTTGTAAGAGTATGGGGCAGCTGCAATAGAAAACAGAGAGAAACAGAAGAAAAGAAATTCTAAGCATGAAAAAGGGAATCTGAGAGAAAAGATTAATGTTGTGGGACTAGAAAATCCTGCTCTGAATAAAAAAAAAAAGGCAAAAAACTAGTCTTGGGGGAGGGAGGAGAAATAACAAAAGCAGCATGAAGCCAGTTCTCTTTTAAAGCAACATCTCCAGTTCAATATGCTCTATTTACTCAATATCACCAGTGCAGGGATGACAGGAAGTATTTACTGCTATCACTTAGGCAAACAGCAACATGAAAGACAACAGGACTATTTTCAATCAGTTACACTGGAGGCCTTTGCCTTAAGATATAACATCTGAAAGACCAAAGCTTTCTGCTGCTCTAAAAGACACACCTGTGATAGATAAACAATTAATTTGTGAAGCTTAAGTGTGTAGGAGTATGGCATAAAGAGCAGCCTGTTCAAGTAAGTATATTCACAAAAATGATACAACCTGACACGCACCAAGTTGAATCTGAACTCAAGCAAACACAGCAGCAGCATGGGTGAGCAAAAGAAAAGTTACTTGAATATGAAAGTATATCCTCAGACTACAATCACAACTTGCAAGCAGCCAATTCAATCCATGTCTTTGAAAGCTTTCCTGGACACCTGAGTGATTCCAACATAATGACACCTGCAAGCAACTTCAGTTGCCAACTCTGAAAGGGTGAGATGCAAGGTTTCTCAGCCAGATTAAGAACTGGCTTGAATTAACTGAACCATTCTATTCCTGCCAATAGGTGATGAAAGTAAGTTATCTCTTTGCTCATGAAAGAAATATTCAGCTGCTACTGAGCACACTGCTACTGTTGAGCTCTTCTGTCCTTCATTTGCATGCTACCATACAACTTTTGAACCAATAAAACAAGGTGTGCACAACCTGTAATGGCATTTGCAGAGTCCAAGATTGGAATATTTAACAGAACATCCACCACAACTTCAGTGACCTGTTTGAACAACTACGGCCCTTTGACATAAACAAGTTCCCCACGGTAAATTAAAAGCTCACCTTAGAGAGGGAGAGAACTTGTCAGGGGCTACTGTGGGACCACAGAACAAGCACCCACAGACCTCAGCACAAATCTCACTGTACCCAGCCTGGGTAGAAGGCACACTCTGGCCTTACTCTCTCCCTAGGATGTAGCAAAAACGCTCATATCAAAACCACTATGAGACATACAGCTATGCTTTTTCCGTCCTACGGTGAGGAGAGGAAAGGAAGCACATAACAGCCAAGTCACAACCTCTACACTACTGTGGTATCCAAGTTTCTTCTCATCTTGTACTGGGTAATGAGGTATGAGTTATAATGATGGTCTATTAGGATCCCTTAAGATACTAACTCTGTTGGCACACAAAGTATAAGCTGCTCCAAGATACACGTTAAGGTTTTTCATCTTCAGATCAGATTCAGAGTAGGCACAATACAGTCCTGAAAATTGGGAAGTTGTCTTGCCTGGCCTTTCAGTGAGTTCCTCAGTTTACTCCCATCAGTAACACTGAAGTCCATATACCTCAAGAAAGTAGAAGTGTAAAAAGCAGGGGGGTGGAGAGGGTGGGCGAATCTTTCAGAAACTGGAGAACAGTCTGAAATGCTTCCCCTCTGTTCTCAAGAAGTGACAACAAAGGAAAGAAAAATATTTGAAATACCTGTGAGAGCATGGAAAGTGAATAAACACACCACATTGTCAAGAAACCTTGGTTGTTTTTTTTTTGTTTTGGGGTTTGGTTTTTTTTTTTTTTTTTTTTAAGTTTAAGCTGTTAGTAACTCTCTACCCACCAAAGGAAAAAAAGCAAAACCGCAATCTGTTTTCATTCTAAACATCCCCAACAACAATTTTTTTTTTTCTCCCCAGAAACTAAGTAAGATACAAAGATGTTTTTGCTGCAATTCTGTAAAACAAACGAGCAAACAAGTTTCATAAGATCAGAAAGTTCTCTAACTTGCTCCATAAGTGAGATGGAACACCAGAGTCAGGTTGTGTTACAGATCCCAATTGTTAAGAAATTTACCTTCTTCACTATCTGAGGCACTGCTCTTCTCTGGAAGATTTTCATTCTCATTCAGATCCAAGGACTTTTCTAAAGACCTGCTCCTGACTAGCTTAACAGGTTTTCTTTCTGAGGATGGGAGAGGGCTCTTCTTTATTTGCTTCTCACTTGGAGACTCCTCCACCTGAAACAACCAAGAGAAAAAAGTGCATCAGTAATGACAGAGTATTTAAAAAGAGAAAGTTACTTTCAAAGAAGAAAGCCATATAAAGGAAGCCACAAGTTCTATCTGCTCAATTACCACACAGTCAAGCACTAATTTCTCCCTTGTTCCCCTACCCCAGCCAACCTCTCTTCCCCTTTATTTCACTTTACCCTGCTTAACAAGGGACAGATTTACTCATCTGTATTCTCATATCTAGAGCTGCCTTAAAAGGGACAGTTTACCCCCATCCAGGCCCCTTGCACCCACCTGCACGGTTTTGTCCCCTTCCCTACATGAATACTAGCATTTATAAATTCATTAACCTGACACAGATTATTTACTTTCTATTGATCAGGTTAGTTTTTTCCTGCCAGTTTAGCAAGGGGTCCAACAATCCTGAGGGGAAGCACAATGAAATAGGCAGGGCCTCCCTTTTTCAGCAAGATTAGATCATCCCATTTAAACATTCGAAAGGTGTTCTTATTTTATAGGGCTCCATTATCCTTTGACAAAAAAAGTTTTAAAAAAAACTGTCTAGAGCCATCCTACCTACAAAACATTACTTCTCAGAAACAAAGCAATGGAGTAGCATTTGCCATATCCAACATATTAGCAGGCTGCCCCCAAAAACAGTCACTGAATCAATGATGCAGGTCTTAACTCTAAACTATAATAACTGGCGGCTAAGCTTACATGCCATTCTACATTTCAAGATGTAATTTCTAGTGAAACCATAGGTACAAGGTTTGTACATTTCAAAATGCCAGTGAAAAAGCTTAGCTACTAACTACAAATCATAGCTTTCATTCTATACCTCTCCTCAAAGCTCCCGTTGCCTCCAGTGGAAAGGCTCGGATCAGCAGTAGTACGGCCCCCCCCATATGCAGTAGTACACTGACTACAATAAGATCAAGCTTCCTCAACTGAGTAGTTCCAATTCACCTTCAATACCATCATCCCTAAAGATTATTCAGCAGTGACTCAAAAAAGCAAGAGCACCTGCTACTGGAACAGTTACCATGTACTTCCTATACCTCTTGGCTTTTTTGAAAATAAAGACCATCTACTTTTTTGTGCAACTGAGGGCCATTAGCAGAAGGTGGGTGGCTGGAAAAGAGACAGGCATGAATTTGACTGCAGTATAAGCAGGCAAAAATACTCCTTCATGGTCAAAAAAACCCCAAACCACCACCAAAAAGGAAGGTTGCATCAGAAAAGCAGATCAGTTAACAAATGCTCCTATTGAAAGGAGCTACCGTGCCTGAAGTTACACTGTCACACAACAAGAACTAGCACAGAACCAACATTTCCATGTCAAAATACTCCACCAATACAGATGGTAGTCAGAAAGGAGCTAGTTGTGGTTAAACAGTCTAAAAATTAACACAGATCCAGCACAAATCCAAGGAACCCTCATAGCATTTCAATTAAGATTAGGGTCCGGTGAACAGGTGGAGCTTCCACCAGCAGCTAACAGCAGCCCCCACTATGCCACGAGCAAAGTGGGCAAGTCTGGCTCAAGTCAGAATACTAAAGTAACAGCTCCTACAAAAAAGCCTTTTGTGAGTCAGGCAAGAGGAGATTTATGCTGAGGCTTTTGGAATAACTGACTAACTCCCAACACAGTTGTTTGGGTTTTTTTCCCCCCTAAAGAGTAATGTCAGCTGGAATTAAAGATGTACGATTTCTCCTTATGTACATTTATCTCCTGAGCTAGTCCAGTGCTGCTAAGCTCTGTGTCAAGGCTTTCAGTTTTTTAACCTGTGAACAGCAGGCTCCAGGACTGGAAGGCTCTAAGGTCTCCCCATTAGGGGTCAAGGGAAGAAGATGGTTGATTCAGACAGGAAATAAGGTGGTTCCCACATTGCGATGAACTGCACTTAAGAGAAGCACACGTGTTGTGACTGTTGTTACATGCAGACTTTCTTTAATCAACTACGGACAGCTATTGACAATATTTTTTCCAAGACAGGCCAAGTACTATAGCCAACACCTCCATCAATTCAGATCTCCCTCGCAAGAGAGCTTTAGTACTTACTTTTCCTATCAGAGCAGGAAAGAAGGGGTTAAGTCTGTTTCTCTCTAGTCTTCAGAAGGTGATTAAATGTGTTTTGTGTGATCAGTGCCATGGTTTTTGATAAAATACACTCAAAGCACTACTGTCTCCTATTGCCTCTATGTTTCTACAACGTATGCTGTAAACCTGCGGTTGTGGAGAGTGTGATGACATTCTTGAGAAGTGCCAAGTGACACATACAGCTGAACACAATCGTCATGTATTTTAGTTACACTGAAACTGTAAGCTACAGTTTAGCAACATATTTATCAAGACTGCACTTTTACACTATAATTAAAGGACTTTTTAACAGCAGTTTATTCAAGGGAGAATCCTAGTGTTTTTCCTTGCATATAGATCCAGTCCCTAGGCATTACTGCTTACCAGCATGTCCAATTATATTTAGCACCTCCAAGAGACATCTCTGGGTGTGGCACCCAGTAGGTTAATAAAACACTTTTCCAGGCAGAGCAATTATTTTTAAACAGCTTGTTCTTGTGCAAGACTTACAAGTCCAAATCAAGGCTACCTGGGTAGATTTTTAGTTATCCTAAAGAGCCCAAATTCCAGCAGCATCCACAGGCCTCCCTTACAGCTCTCTAAAAATGTTGTTTTATACTGGTAGGATTTCCATGAGGGATATGCATCATCTGATTAACTAAGCTTTTAACATCTGACAAAAAAAATACCAGTATTGTTTGCTGGGTATGAGTCTCTAGCCATTGACTTGGATTTTGGCAAAACTATCTAAAGCCTGCTTAACCTCCTGAGCAGTTTTAGCAAGTGATAAAGCCATAAGATTTATATGGTAGTAAAAACTATTACAAGCATCTCCTTTCTTCCCTCCCCAAATTTTCCAAAGCAGAAACAGCAATTATATACTCAGCCCTACTGAAGTTTATAGGAAATGCTTTAGTGATTTATTTGCTTTTCCAAGATCTTTCCCTTGGGTATCTATTAACCAAGGGAAAGCGTCTGTAACCCTTTAGGACTACAACTACACACAGGAGTCCCAGCAACTGTGCTAGACACTGTGCACACCTCAGACACCGCTACTAATGCGCTTGCCCTCCCAACCAGCCAAATACATTCACAGATTCATACAGTATCATGGGTGCTTGTTCACCTGTATTAACCCAAGGCATTGAGGGAAAACGCATCTTTATTATACCAAGGGTGGGTTTTTCCCCCCCCCCTTCCTTCTGAAACGTTTCCACAACCTTAAATAAAAAAAGGTTTCATATATTCACAACAGCAGACTAACCTTTGAAGGCAAGGATAACACAGTCTAACCACCCTCTAATAACTCTCACATATAGGAGAGACAGAAATGTAAGAGGAGATGTTTTTTAAACAACAAATAGCGTAGGCAAGAAAGCACTACAAGTGAACAAAGGTATTACTTTCATAAAACACTTGCATAAAAATGCACATGGTCCTAGGAAGGTGGACAAAACACAGTTAATTTTGTTTTTAAACAAAAAAGGGACCAAGGCATAAGCCTCACTGTTCTAACCAGGTTATGCAGCGAATTAGTGACAGAACATTGTTGAAACTCACACCAACAATATTCTCTTATAGAGAAGTCCGCTCATTTCCAAATTCAAGAAATAGTCTTGAAACCTGAAGACATTCATATTAAATTTCTGATGTGAAAAGCTCCTAGATTATTATGAAGTCTTAGAGGCTTCTATAGAAGTTACAATCCCCACGCACCCTATGCTTACAGATATACAAGTTGAGCATATATGCTTATCTGTTATAAGTAACAAGAAAGGCTGTGTCAGCACTTACTCCTGGCAACATGTGTCTATTGAGTGACTCTCCTTCTGTTTGAAGTGTGGGTTCCCGAACTAAACCAATCATTTTAGGTAGTTTTTCATCCCTTTCTCCGGAATCATCGCAAATGCTGGATCTGTCCAAAGCAAAAAGGAAGATATCTTTGGAGATATAAGTGCTGAAAAATCTGAGAAAGCTTCTCGTGTGATTTTTGCATTCAAACCATGGTTGTTCAGCTAATATTAAGAACTACCAACTCATTCTTCCCACATCCAGCTCATTAGTCTCTCAAGCCATTTTCCTCACCCTAGCCACCTTTCGAAGGGATTCAGGTTCTGACCATAAGGTTAGTAAAATCAAACACGGGTGAATCAGCAAGAAACTGAGTAGTGTGGGAGAAGAGGAAACAAAGGTAGGTTAGAACAAATTTGGGAAGAAAATGTTTTAAGAAAGCTTGGGACAAGAATTTTTTTCCTGCATCCCTTACTCCAGAGTTGCAAAGCAGTGCATTTTTTACAGGGAAAAAAAAAAACCAGGAAATATTTAATAGGACATCTTTTGAAGCTTGCAGTGAACTTAAGATGTTTTTTTTTTCTAACAAGCATACTCAGATAACACAGGATTGAAGACAGACATAAATCACATTGTTCAGTTTTGCAGAGCCATGCTTATTTACATACAGATACAAAAATTAAAGCCCCGTTGTTAGATTGACACTAGCAGTTCATAAGTTAGTTCACGTTTTTTCCAAGAAATCAAGGCAACTGTGTAAAACAAAAAAATGCACATACAGTTAGATTATTCCAATTTCCTAACTCAAGCCGAGCACAATACAAAAACAAGCTAAGACCTCAGACATCAGAACAAAGCAAAGCAAGTGTCTTAGACTCCACAGAGGAGAGGAAAAGTGTCTGAAGATCATACATAGCTCCATTCCACTCAGCCTTTCCATATTGTTGAAGGGCATACAGATCCTGACTAGATACCACCACGAGAAAAGGTTGCTATTTAAGCTATCCTGTAGATATTCCCAAGCAGATCCAGGGAGAACAAGGTCTTCTTATCTCCCTCCTCTAAGGGGCCTCAGCTCTGCTCCTGTTATTTTAGGCAATGAATACAATTAAGTTTTTATGCATGCTCAGTTTATGCAGTTTGATTTTTTGCATCTTGTTACTACAGGCTTAACGATTCTAGTAAGGCTACAGCAGAACTTTGGAAAAAGAATTTTTAAGAAAGGCGGCACCGCTTCTCCCTGTGTATTTCAATAATCTTTATAGTCTCTCCTTACCGAGACTGCCCGTTGTCCTCAGATGATGAGTGGAAGCTCTCCATCTCCTCGCTGTTCAGGCCCAACTCCGAGCCATAGCTCTGGTGCACCAGCTGCCAGAATTCCTGCTTGGTCAGCCTCTGAAAGAAAATAAACTAGTCAAGAACTACAGTATGGGACAGTAAGGCACAGGAGGTAAAACAGTATGAAGTCTGAATTACGCCACAGCCTTTAACCTCAATTCTGACAAGGACTGAAAGCATTTCGGTATCACATTTCAAGATTGGATTTCAGCATTTTGGGGAACTGTACTCCTGTCTACTACATATTCCCAACCCATTGTTGTTCAACCAATAACACCAGACATGAGAAAAATCATTATATCAAGAAAACACACACTTGCAGCCACTACTTCTTCACGTGTCACCAGTGTTTTCACAGATAGCTTCAAGGTAGCTCCCTCTTGAATTTCACTTGATACAGCACAACACCAGTAACTAGTAGAGAGCCAGGCACTCTCCCTTTGATCTTGGACAAACTGCTTAACAGATACATGCCTGTTTCCTCAGGATGCTCAGAGCGCTTTGCAAATGCTGAGAGGCTAGCGTTTCAGTAGCTACAGACAGTGGTGTCTAGGTCAGCCAACTGTCTACTTTGCCAAGGTGGGACAGGAGTTCCTCCCTTGGACCACCACCAGAATCCCCTTCACATAAAATAGTTACTTTTGCTCAGTGAGTGTTACCTTGAAACATCACTGGCTACTCTTCTCTTTCTCTATAATCTCTCTGCCCTGCTCCATGAATTCTCACAGCTAGTGGGATATCTTAAATTCTCTCAGATCATCAGGAAAGTCAGGAAGTGAAAGGAGTATGACAAACTCATATCGGCAACGTAAGCAACTAGTTTCAAAGTCCACTTCAGCTGTAAAGGGCTACAAAAAAAACCCCAAAACAAAACAAAAAAAACCCCAAAAAACAAAAAACCCAACCAAACAATAAAACGCCAAAAAAAAAGAAAAAGAAAGGAAGTAAGGTTCTGGGATTTAACAGAGCTCAGAGAGCAATACTAGCAATCTTAAAAAAGAGACGCCACACCGGAAAATGTGCCTCAGCCACAATCCATATTGATCAAGGGAACAGAACTGTGCTAATGAGGCAGTAACACAAGTACTGCTTACCATTTGCAAGAAATGATCACATTAAATACCCATGCATTATTTAAAGGGCTTTTAAATTATCCTCTCCACCTCCTTGCTCCACCTGTAGAGTGTTATACTACCCGCAATTTTAGACAGACATAAAAAAAGCTGACCCACAAGCAGGAACNCCGGGCAGCGCCGCTCCCGGGACATGCCCGGCCCCGGCGGCTGCCGCCGCGCTCCCACTTCCTGCTGGGCGGCGGGGCCCGGCCGGGGCCGCCCCCACCCCGCCGCGGGGCCGGGGCAGCGCCTTCCCCGGCAGCCGCCGCGCTCCGCCCGGCGTGTGCGTGTACGCCGCGGAGGGAAGCGGAGGGAAGCAGCGGGGCATTGGCGGGCATCACCACAGCGTCTGTCCCCCGTCCCCCCGCAAGGGCACCCACGGGTGTCCCTCTGCCCCACGGGTGTCTCTCTGCCCCCTCGCCCTCCACGCGGGACCCCGCCGCACTGCATCGCAAGGGGGCCGCTCCCCCTCAAATCGGGGGGAAAGCCTGCGAGGGTCAGGGGAAACGCAGCCCAGTTCAGGACATGGCTGTTCTCCACCGGCCTTCTAAGAGGGGTTTGTCCCTCGGGTATTTCCCAGCACAGCAAGGTTTCAAGCTTTTGAGAAAGCGGCTGGCAGAAGCACACCTTGGTAGAGATCAGTTTCAAGGTATTTAATCCTACCGAGGACAAAGTAAACATTAACACACAAAAAAAAAAAACCCACCCCACACACATAGAAAGCAAGGGTCATAATGGCTAATGCCAGCCTCCCTCTGCCACGGGGGTTTGTTCTACAAAGCAATGTAGTGCTAAACACACATGCATCAGCATACAGCTGCCTTACTTTCCCCAGGCACGTTGTACTTTTAAGCAGTAAACTCATAACCACAAACAACTACCTAGAGCTGTTTTCATTAAAAGGCTACAAACAGGAATAGGCATTACGTGGTTTCAAAATCTGACTGAGGTGTATCTTTAGATAGCACATCTTTCAGCCAGAAACTAAAGGACAAACAAAGCCACTTTCACTTCCGTTGCCCAATATTGCCAGTGCCTTTATTTCCAATCATAAGAAATATAACTGGGAAGCAGCTAACGTCACTAATTAAATTCACTAGCACGTTCTGCACCAGTCTGTGGGCAAATCACACTGCCCTTGTACAGAGAGCTCAATGGTTTTAGGAAAGCAGAGACACTTTCAGCTATGCATTTTAGTAATCTATAAAGCTGTTTCCTGTGGTTTTGTGAAGTCAATGTTAGCAACTTCTGCTTCTAAAAGAGGATTCTTGCACTCTGCTCAATTATTCTTAGCTCAGTGAGACAATAAGTTGTTAATGGTCACAGACCAAGATCAAACCAGACTTGCTTTATTGTATCAGAAAGCATTAGCTGTGAAGGCAAAGGGCGGCACAAATTTTCTGGGTCAGACTTCTGCTTCTGAGGGGATGGTCTGAGAAGCCCTGAAGCCTGAAAAGCTGAATCTAAACATGAATTACTTTGTCCACTCAAGGTGATGGTCTATGCTGTTCCCCGTCCCCCTCCCCCAGTTTTCTTTGTATACAGAAATAAAGGCTACAAGAAGCAGCTGGGACATGTTTTTGTCTTCTTAACTAGGAGCATAAAACATCAATAATTTGTTTCATACTAGACAAGGTGGTGGCATGGCACAAGCAATACTACAGAATACCACTGACGTAAGTGAAGCCACTGATTTTTGCCTCCTATGGACAGATGCAAAAAGAACAAGACACTCCACACAGGTTTACTTCAGAGACAACCCCCACCACCACCACACACCACACTCCCACCAAGCAACTCTGATGTGGAATTCCATCTGATCACTTGTTCGCAAGGGAAAACTGTGAACTCCCCCTCTAACCACCCAAATATGAAGGTCAGAATCAACCCAAGCCCTCTCTGATCTGTAACACAACTCTGTTGCACACAAAGGTGCAAATGAACATCTCTTTTTTACACCCTTCCCTCAGAAGCTGCCGGGGAAGGCAGAACTGTTGTCCTGGTAGATATTTGCCACAGGAAGCCCAGCTCATCAGAAATTCTGGTCCCTTCTCACACCTCTAGACTTAACCTGTGACAATGACTCTGGAGACAGGTGCAAATCTCTACCCAGCAAAGCATAAAAAGAACAATAGGAAAGTAAATCCAACTTTAAGGAAGAGGACTCATGGGAATCGAGACCGATTAAGTTAAGATCTCGTTCCATTAGAAATAAGGAGCACTGTGTTTGTTCAGGATTTGAATGACCTGCCTAATTAGGTTTTAATTTGTTCCTTCTCCCTTAAACTGGAAGGATATTTGACACCCATAAACCTCAGGAAAATAAAACAGAAGTATAAATGGCATTGCTCTTACTGTCATAAGCAGCCATTACTAAACTTGTTTTACCAATCCAGAAAGCCTGTTGCAAAACAGTAATTTCAGCTGATTTTATAAACTGATGTATTATTGAAAGCCTCAGTGGATGTGGAAGCAGCTATCTGTTTTATCAAGACTGGTGTCATGTCTCTTCCAGACCTACATTAATGACTCCTTATTTTCCATGATGCTTCCCCCTTTGACCAGGAGCATTTAAAAAACAATGGCAAGGTAAAAGCCTAAGAGACTCATTCTGAGCACATTTTGCAATAGGAATGGAAAAAAAGGTGGAATTTTCCTTGAAAGAAAAAAGTCTTTACATGGACATTTTAAAAAAAATAGCCCAACACAGAACCATCTTAAGAGAAAGGTACCCACTGATTCCCAGAGAAACCAAAATTGAAGGGCACCAAAGGCACACTATTGTACTCTCAGCAAGATTTGAAGCAGAAGCTATCAGCTAGAGAATCGTAACTCGGCTAAGGGGATCAGCAGTCCTATCAGAACAGTGACACAAAGTCGGGGGAGAGCATCTTGATGGCCAAAGTAAGCTTAGGTATGGAGTAGCACGTAACCATTTATTGTTTTTCTTACACAATGCAACTCATTTCTAATAGAAAGGCAGACTTGACAGAAGACCACTTGAGCTCAACTGTCTAGGACATGCAATACTTAAGTGCAAGGCAGAATGGCCACAAGATGGAGATCTGGGAAACGGCATGCTGACCCTACAGAGAAGTTCTGCAGGTGGTAAAAGCTTAAGGTATATCAGATAAAGCAGATAGATCACTCTTCAGAGGTGAGACCTCGTAACATGAAATCTATGCCCAGGAAGCACTGAAGAGGGCAGAGCCAGTGACTGAAAAGGACTTCTCCGCAAGTGTGATTTGAAGCAATTGCAACTCAACTTCTCTGGATCCAAATCCTGCAAATTGGGCACTATCCACCATCAGGTGGCGCAAACCAGCACTGTGACAGCTGCATTCAGTGTTACACTTCTGACGACACTAGAGGGACTTTATTTTATAATTTAACATTTGGATGTCCTCTCCAGGTCTAGCAGATGTACTCCAGATAACTAAATTACCCATAGGCTTTAAAATATTTAGCTATTTGCAGAGAAAAATTAAAACCAGGTCCTTTTGGAATTGCTTCCAGAGCGAGGTTTGGGGTTTTTGTCACAAGCCTAACAAATTCTGACGGGATCCCTTTGATCACTGGAGCCCAGAAAAACCAGGCTTCTTAAACTCAGGGCATTGGATGCCACGCCAGAGCCTCAGACATATGAGATATCTTTCCAATGCATGCTGTCCCCTGCCATAGGGGGAAGACAGGGGAGAAAGGAGCTAAACTGCTTGGATGCACCAAGGGCTTTCTTTTTAGGAGCAGATCAGTGGCCAGCTGTCATTGTAGCCAAGTCAGTGGATCCAGCTCTAGCAACCTCAGTTTCTACTTTCACCTCCTCAGTGCCCCTCTATAACTTGATCTAGTTTGGTTAAGTGGTGAAGATTCATAAAGCAGGCTGACAGGTGACGTAAAACACATTCTAGCAGAGAATCAGACCTCACTACTACATTGCAGAAGGAGGAGCTCAACCAAACAGAAACCCTGTTTCAAGAAGCAGCTACAAACATACCACATTAAAAAACCCTACATACACCTCATGGAAATGTTCCATTGTACAACTGAGAACTCCAAGCAGAAATTCACGTAACAGACTATCTTTCAACATACTTCAGCAAGGATGCAAGAAAGCTAATAGCAAGATTAGACAGAAAGAATAAGGAGAGTTCCCAAGCTAGTCCCAAGCACTGGTCCTTAAAACCCGCTGGTTTAATTCATTTCACCTTACATGCAGTCCATGGCTTCTACTTTCCTATCTATCCTTTAGTTACTGGTCTGAAGTGAAAAATTTTTCCTAATGTGATACTCGTTTCAGTGGCAAAGAGTAGAAACACACAGGAAAAACTAATACTGAACAGCACAAAGCTTGTTGCCTCTGCTCCAGCCCCATGCGTAGGTTTGTATACCTGAATGCCCATACACCCACCCTCCAGCATCACAAACTAACTAACCGAATAAGTTAATTACTTTTCTTTTGTTAGGCAAAGTTTGTCAGGAAAACAAGGTTTATTCCAGTCACACATTCCAGTCAAAAGATGACATAGTACATTGTGGGTTTTGCAGTGCTACTGTTGGATTCAAGGCAAGATGGGTACAATGTTACAGTTAACTGGTATTTGATAGGAGTGATAAGAGATTTGCAGAAAACATTAGTTTCGCTTTAATTGGCACTCTCCTTTATTTTCAGCTTTTGTTTGACGAAGTTCCTCTGGTCTACCTTAAAATTCATCTAATAGAAACCTGTGTGCACTACATACAAGTAGTACAACAGCTGTAAGCCTTTGGGGACCATTTTAGTGCAGAGTTATATATGGATATTTCAGTGTTCAACTGCAACTGTGTTGAAATATTTAAACAACGAGAGATATAAACAGGAAGGAATTGGTTTACAAAAATTGCATTACTTACAGTGATGTTCTGCAAAAGTGTTGGTACATTTTTAGAAAGAAGATTAGCTTAAGTGTTCACAAATTGCAATATAAATCAAGCTAACTAGTACAAGTTGCCAAAATACACTTCCATATCATACAGCCTGCCTTTGTTGCATTTATTCAAGGTCAGGGGAGTTGTAATGAGTTGGTCAGCAAAGGCTCAGGTAACTTACCAGAGAAGGTGACTTTTGGCTTTTTCCTTAAAAAGAAAAAAAGCTTTCACCAAAAAGGCCTCTTGCCTTTTTGATCACAAATTAGCCATAGAAAACGTGAAGCAAATGCATGCTGATTTAGTAGTATCTGCTTGCATTGGCTGTGAAGAGAAGCATGCAACCTATCTTCACAAGACAAAACACTCCATCAACAGCAAAGTTGTAGATGGCAGCATGAGAAGGAAAGGATAGGAAGTTTATCTGGGATCTAAAGTACAAGCAGCTGAAGAAGAATATCAGATTAGATTTCTGTGTCAGAAAGAAAAAGCTAATTTATTATGGAAAGTCTCTTATCCTCCAAAGACACACCGTCTTACATTAGAAAAAGATTATTTTGTTACTTAACCACAGGTACCAGCACTTATAAGCTTACCTTATCCAGCAACACATTCTGCCATAACCGGAAGATACTGAGGTAGCTTCTGTCTCTTGCGCTGAACGATGTGAAGAAAAACTGCAAGAAAAACAAGGTGCAAAAAGCTCACTTGTAGGTATTTTCAAGAAACCCAGAATGCTTCCCTGTATCTTGAATATCCTAACGTTTTCAGCAATGGCATGCTCCTCTCGCACTCAAACCTGGGCTCCTATTTCTCACACCCCATGCTTTTTAACACTTTTAATAAGTGAGAGTTAGTTCCCCAATATCCACACAGTATATAAAGACACTTGTTTTTCTGGGCATCCCATTGCAAACATTTGTACCTCTGGCATAAAGGAAGAGCTTCCCCTCAACTAACCACACAGTTAAATCTTTCTCCCACTTCCAAATCAGAGGTGGAACAAATCAGAGATGCATATGCCTATTTCTTACAGACCTTTCCATCCTTCCACCACATATTGCTTTTACTAATCTTTTCACATGAGGAGATGTGAAATTAAATTAATTAAAATAGGAGATCAAATGAGATGCATCATTTGCAGTATTAAAATCTTTCCCATTTGAAAGTTTGTTTAAAGAGAAAAAGGTTTATCTTCCTTGATGATGAAAGTGAGTATTTAATAAATTGAGATGGAACAGCCAAATATGAGGAATCACAGTCTGTTCACAAAGACCAGCTCCAGATTCACCCCAGAAAACTATTCTCTGTATCGAGCCAAGAATTATCATTTTCAAGGCACTGACAGAAGAAATATCATGAAGTGTGTTGCACAAAAGAACATTCTGTATCATGCTTTACAGTTTTTCCAAATACACACCCAAAACCTACAATTCCCAAAATACAAAACTGTATATTCTATGCGTAGATTTCTCCATGACTCAAAACCCATGATATCATAGCCCCTTTGTTTTCAGCAATTTTCTTTCAGGGGCACTTGTAAATACAGCGAGATCACCAAAAAAAAAAAAATTGAACTCAAGGACACACATCCTGAATTCATGCCCTGAACTTTTAGTTTTCACACAGCTTTCTTTTGAGAATCAGTGGGACAAAAACTTCCCTGCTTTCTGGTTACTGCCTCAACACTAGTCTGCAATCAAACTAAAGTTGAATTATCAAGCCAAAATGCACAGGGACCAAAATACCAAGTCTGTCTTCTAATCCTAACTACATTTAAAGATTTGACAGGGAAGTTACTTATGCAAATTTAAAACTACAAGTGCTCTGCCCTGGACATTATAATTTTTAAAAACCCGTGTTTAAATACAGGTTTTCACCTTCTCTCCTTTTGTTGCTATTTGTATGGCATTTGGAATGAGCCGAGCAGTCTTCTCCTTTGTCATGAAAGTGATATCCTTCAAGGCAATAGAAATCTAAGCAGAAACAGAGTTAATAAGACATATTAAAAATAACTGTTAAGAATAAAAATTTACAAAGTCTCAGAACATGCAAGGGGAACTCAAACTAACCCCAAACTCTAGGAAGCAATTTAGTTGAGATCAAAGGCAATTACTGTCCTCACTTGTTAACCTTAACAGCAAGCATTCCAAAGTAGAGCAAGTTAAGATGACTTAAGAGTAATCTCTTCTTTCATGCTAGGACTAGGAAAGCAAGTAATTCTTTCTTCTTTCCTTCCACTCCTCCAGCAACACTTGAGGATTAAGGGCACAATCCCAACCACAGACATGAAACCAGTCCCAATCAGTACACTATACGTAAGGCAGGACATAGATCAGATAACAGACTATCTTATCTATGTCACCTCACAGAAGTTTGTGAACTAGTCCATTTTCAGAGGTCTATTTGCCATCCAGACACTGCAAGGAAAATGTCCTGCTTGGGTATGTCTGGCTTGCGTATTAGCACTTGAAATGTTTCTGTTTGGAAATGCACGGTCTGACTGGCTGCAGCAAGCCATTTCCATTCAGCCTATCACCTTCCCTTGAAGATAAGACTGCGCTGCCATTCAGCTTAGAGAAAGGAAGAACATACAGTTGGATTTTGCTTTTTCCTGTGTGTGCAGAAGGTCCTCTACTCTCTCTCTCTCTGCATCAACACTAAGGAGATCCCAAAGCTTGGCTCTAGCACTGTAGCTGATGAGCTCAGATTGCCTTAAAATACCACTCTGCTAGGCAGGCAGGAAGAGGTTACTGTGATTTTTCAGCCAAAACAGCATACATCTGTCTTTGAATAGTTTATATTTTCAAGGGTGCAATTTCAAAGGAATTAAAAAATAATCTCAAGTCTACAATAAGAAACATCCAATCAGCAAATCCATCTGATTAAATTAAGCTTGGTTTTCAGTTAAGCATATCTACATCGCTGCTCTGTCTTAAGTACTCGAGTTATTTATTGTCCGTCCTCTGTATTTCAGAGCACACATAGTAGAATTTAAGGGATTAACTTAAGGTATGAGCAGTCTCACAGCTGCAGAACACTTTGATACTCCTCCACCACCTATTAACTGGGTTATCTTCCCTTTCTCATTCACTGCCTCATGCTATTTCTACCGCAGATGGAACAACTACTTGAATGAAAAATTTTAAGTCATTAATGAAAAATTTCAAGTCATTAACCTAATTTGACAGAAATGTCACGAATATCTACTTTTGCTCATACTGTTCAAAAGCTACAGACCACAATACGAGAACTTTCCAAGGTCATTTATAGATTCTCTTCAGCTGTTCTTAGATGCTGATATTTACATGCAAGACTAAGCCAAGTAAGGTTCAATACTGGAGAGTTCTTGAACAGGGCAACACCACGTACTGTATCGTGCTCCTGGTCTTACAGGAGAACATTACGTATTACATCCCTTTATAGAGCAACTCTCTTTGGCAAGGAGAGGCAAATCGTCATCCAGAAATGTAAAAGATCAGCTTTAGTTTAACTCCTGAACTCCTTCCTATGCTGAATGACTGACTGAGCAGGCTTACTTCAGCATTTAGATGTCTCCAACGCTATTCTCATTTTACAGAGCAATGGATGTGCTTTTCCACTCAGGGATGCAGACTCTTTCTTTTCAGCACAAAGTTACTAGCATGAGATTGACAGTGTAAGATTTGTTTGAGGGACTCTTATATCCTGATAGTCCAGGACAAAAGAAGAGGTGGGATTCACGTGAGCTAAGAGATCTTACTGTGGTCTCCCATCGGAAAATGTTGCTGTGGAAACAGAGCCAGTTTTCAGAGAGATACAAGCGTCCTTGCAGCAGGATATCCTTCTGGAGTGCACAGGCATAATCTACGTACAGAGAGCAAGAGCAAGTTTACTCACTTATTGCAGCTCAGTTGACCCAAACCTGTTAACTTAAAATGAGATTAAGGGTATTACAATACAAATAAAAAGCCATTTCTTTCACTCTTAAGAAGTCTGTGAAGGCAGACTTGTAGCGGGTTGTATCCAGACCACTGTCTGGGAACACCCCAAAGTGACAGTTGATGGAAGTATCTGTGTGACGACAGTACTCCATGTATCATCCCCCGTGCATTATCCTATACGTTCAGGGAAGAGGTATCAGGCAAGATCAGGAGTACATGGAAGAAGTATTCATAAGTAAAACTTCAAAATGCCTAAACAACAGAATACACAAACATTTTATAGTATAACAGATTTTACTGTCGACTCCTACATAACAGTAGTTCATATGTTGTAGTAAGATAATTTTCCACTAAACAGATCCTATCACTAGCTAAAACTATCTGCAGAGTGAGACACTAAAAGGCAGCTTGAAGCTATCTAGTTCTTCAGGCAGGGGATATATTCAGAAGCTGACTGTCATTTTTAGTATGATACTGCCTCTGGCTGAAACATCCCTATTGAGAAACAGATTTCATCTAGAATGCAATTAACCATCATCAGATACCTGCTAATTAAGAACAAGAGCAGAGGATTTGGTTGCACTTTTAAAAAGCCTCTCTGAGAGAAATTCCGTGATTTCAGAGCCTGAGGATTCAAACAAAAGGAATTTTCAGAAGTACTACTGCTAGAAAGTTAAGACAGATCCCTTTTGAAAGCTCCAACCTAAAGAAGGTTACCTTATATATAGAAAATACCCAGAAAGTACCTATTCATGCATGATGTTAACAACTTTAACTTTAGGAGGTATCAAAGAGTTTTGTTATTTTGAAAAGCATTGTATCTGGTATTGTCTGAGCCAGAATTTTGATTTTGTGTACAATAAGATGATGAATACAGTTCTTGTTCAGGTACCATGATGTTCAGGAGTCCCTCACCATCCTAACTTCAAGGTAAAGTCTGCATCTACAGAAGCTGTTATTGTGATTTTTTTAAATTCTCTTGGGTTTTCTCTTCAAATAATCAAGTGGAAATGAAGTTTCTTGCAACAAGCATGAGGCATGTATACAAGCCCTTGGAGACATAACTGCAAACAGAATTACATAAACTTAAAAGAAATCCAAACCAATAAGTTGTAAGTGCATGTTTAAAGAGAAGTCAGACACCAAAATGCTGGGAGAGCAGGGAGAGGGAAGGCAGCAGGAGTTTGAGATTAAGGACTTGAGGAAAGTATTACCAAGAAGTTTGCATCCAACTTCTATGTTTGGGGAAGGGAGAGGGATTCGGATCTATAAATATTGGAGCACTGGGCAAGTAATACCACCACCACCTACCTATACAAAAGAGATTATCAAAACAAAAGGGAGAGATTAGCATTTCTCCTTCTAAGCTTTCAGATCCAGTAACTTAAGATGCTGCTTGTAAACAACATTTTCAGACAAATTAAAGTTAGTGGCATTCCTTTAAACTCCCATTTCGAAAGCCTAAGTCATTTCTCTTTCATTATAAGAAAAGAATTATATTTCATATAATCTTCATATACAGGGCTCATTACAGTGGAATAGTCACTTCTTTTTTTAACAGCTAAGTTAATAACAGGAGCAGTTACAGTTCTTTTAATGAACAGCAGCAATTAATTGCTTCTTTGAGCACTGCAAAGCCTGTGATAAGTCTCTCTGCATCAAGCAAAGGAAGAGTTCTTTGCTTGGAAGATGCAAGAAGTCCTTCCAAAGGAGCACTGCTTTTTATGGGGTAAAAAAAAATGTATATAAAGTAATGCTTCTGATGGAGCAGGTGCTACATTGTTCAGATTAACCCATTACTAAATTGTTCTCTAAGTCCTAGGCAGTCTGTTCACTGAAACTGCTTCAGAGTTTGCTCTGTGGCTTTCTATATCAATCCTCTGTAAGGAGAAACATCAAAACAATGTTTTGAAGTAATATCCTTTTCTTCTGTTTTACTTCTGTACTGAACGCAAGTATTTTAAAAATGCAGAAGGCATTTCAAAGGCAAACTGCCTCCTTCTGAGGCTGGAAAAGAACACAGGGATTTAACTATTTCTGTGCAAGTGAAAGCTCTAATTTCTCTTCCATAACCTGGAAGAAACTCAGCATGCTGCAAGCATATACTGACAGCCTCTCAATATTCACTTCCTTAAAGGATGCATAAGATGAGAGGTAACTTTAAACAGTCACAATGCCACTTTTGTATAAAAACACACCCCAATTCTTGGACAGTGTATTTGTTCCATAATGCTCTCAGCTGCAAGGCAAGTGATAAAAGTGGGAATGAGGTGCACCACTGCATGCAAAGAAGGTAGGGTTATGCGCTTGCCCTCTTTGGATTTTGCAGTGGAGTAAAACACAGAGTCAGAGCTCGAATGTAACATTTCAGTGCCAAGAAGCCATGCACCATAGTGCACAGCATTATAAGGCAGGACAAAATGAAGGTTAGTTTGTGTTTTCCAATGATCGCCTATGATGGTTGACGGGAATTACACACATAAATGCTGAATTTTTTGTCCTCATACCACATAGCTGGCATCTGCCTCTGAAAAGAGTCTTTTAAATTACAAGCACCCACTGTGTCACTCAGTCTCAGAAGTCACATTAATCGAGATGCCTAGGGCAAGGGTTTAGGCTTAGTTCCAGGGTGCATGGAAAAGCTTCTGCTAAAGATGATCCACCTACTTAACAGTCACTGAAGCAACATCCCTTACCTTTGTATCCAAGCACCAAACCGTTACAACTATGGAATCATTCCCTCCACCCCCAACATCTACAGTAACTGACTCAGTCATAACTAGTTGCCTCTTTAAAGTAGAAGGGAGAACTCAGACACTCACAGGACAGAAAATAAATGGTTATGACACTGCAAGAGGTACCAGGTTGGTTGTCCCATGCTGGAAAGAACATAAAACCAATTCACGGCTCTCAGGATTTAACTCTACGTCTGTTCTTCTCGCATTTGCATCCCCCAAGTCTGTTAATGCACATAGGTAGAGTTTATGTGCTCAGCGCTTACCTTGACCCTGCATGGTGACCCTTCTTTCCAGCTTGTCAGCTAACAGCTGTCAGACAGTCATGTCTCCACTGCTGTCAGGACGTTTTTTTGTCTAAAAACCCAGTAAAAGTAGCAGCAGGAAAAGACACTGAGGCTCCCATCCCATATCTAGATGAACTGGAGGATTCTGTATCCTCTCCTTCACTTCTTAACCCCTAAAAGAAACCTGTCTTTTTCACAAAGCAGGCAGTATAGGAGAGGAATATGGACCTGACTTTCCCTGAAGGTATTTGATGCTAGTTCAGAGACAGGAGCATAGGAAGGTATCAGCTGTACTTCGAATTTACCATAAAAAAAATCCCACCTTGGCACTACTGCAATCTGGAGTTATCAGTCAGAAGACAAGTACTTTTGGTGTCATTATGTCTTACCTACTATGAGTCTCTCCGAGTCTGGCAGATGAGAAAACTGTCTCTTGAATTCCTCGCTCCTGTATTTGTAAGTGGAACTTGAGAGCTACAACAAAGAATGGTAAAAGGTTAAGCAAACAGAATTATTTTCAGCCATCGACTGTCTTCATACTGGATGTGTAATTTTATCTTGAACAAATGAACATCCAAAGAGCAATAAAGAATAGGTGGTATCTAAATGTAATCATCTCTGTAACTTTATGCTTGCTTATTTAAGAGTGTGCTTCCAGTATTTAGGAAAGGATGGGCCAAACTATTCCCTGTATGAGGCCAGATGCCAATTACAAGGCATTACAGCTGTATGATGGCAACGTGCTCCACTCATAAGGACATGAGAGCCCCTTCCAGGGCTAAGTCTTCTAAGCGCAGACTAAATGAAGAGGCAGCAAGGCCATAACATATGAGGCCATAGAGCAGATCAAGTCCTCATGCAGGCCAATAGCTGGACACAGGGACACAACCTGAAACACCAATTTCTAATTAGAGTACCGTTTTGGGAATACTAGAATGCAGTGGGGTTTTTGCCAGTTCCTATAATTAGACTTGTAGGAATAAAGGCCAAAGTTTCCTCCAGTAAACACAAATAGCAGCACCACCATGACCTCTTGATTTCCTGACCTGTTCTACATTTCACCCCATATTTAAAAAAGATCACTGTCTAAGATTCATTTAGGATTCAAATTAGGCAGTAAACTCACAGCAACAAAGATTAATCTTGATGGACTTTAACTCCTTATTCTTATAAACAAATGCCCCTGCTCCCATTCAAATAAAGAGCTTCAGCATGTTCTCTAAAATGATTCTGCTGTAAAACCCATATTTTTCATTTTGCAGTAATAACAAGGTCATCTTTTTTTTCCTAGCAGAGGTTAGTCACTTATTTTAGGGGCCATTCTAGCTAAACACTGTATAAGGCAACGACTCAGCTAGACTACAGTTAAGACAGGAAGAAGTCACTTTCAAGTGTTACAAAAATTAGGCATAAGTATACTAAAAAAGACTCTTTTACACTTTCTTTTTTTTTTTTTAATCTTTCTAAAGATCTTAAGCATGTGGCTGCTCTTCTCTCCTTGAGCACCTGTATTACTCCAAAACTTGACATTCACCACTAAACCCATCTCTACCATAAGATCACTGGCTATTTATGTTTAGGGTGGGGGAAGAAAGGAGGCAAAGAACCACTTTTGACTGTATGACCTTGCAGCATGTTTACTAAAACCCCACAGTTTTAGCACACTCCTGCAGCATGTTAGTTGGTCACTACCCTTTTATTATGCCTTTGCTTGTTGTCAAAACAATCCCAGAACAAAGACAGACTATCTTCAGCTTGAAGGTTTTTTAATAAATGAGTGCCAATAGCGCTCCCACCTCACCAAGGTTCTCACATTTTGCTATCTTACATAGAAGAGATTCCTGCTTCTCATAGTTCAAAAGTTCCCTGAACACCACACTACACACACATCCTATGATGGTTTGTCATCTACCTGTACTTGAGAATTGAGCTTTTTGGCCACAAGAACACATAAGTGCTACTTCAAGGTCAGCTGTTTAAGAACACACAAGAGAGGGCAAAGTTGCCCTGTCTCAGTTCAGCTTTAAAAAAAAAAAAGTTGTGTTACCTCCTATTACCATCAATAAAAGAAAGTCTTTATGTCTGACCACTGGTAATTATGTATTTGCTGTCCACTAACATTCTGAGCATTGCAATGCAAAAAGACAGTAAGAGGGGGAGACAGAAAACATGTCCACGCCTCCCCTTCTGAGAAAGGTAAGCATGAAAGCTTTAGGTGCAACTAAAAGGGCAAGATGTTAGATATATCCTCGAAGCTGTATGCTTCCAGTTATATTTCAGAGATTATGAAAATAACATTCTTGGAGAGCATGTTATCTACTAAAGCAGGTAGGCTAAGGTTTCTTGGCCTTGCCACACTGTGCCCTGAAACACTTTCAACTGATTATCTGAAACAGGCATCCAATGACTGCACCACTTTGAAGAAATATGAGTTCTTTGCAATTACTCTGGAAGGAGACATGGGGAAAAGTGAAAAGTTAACTCAGATCTATAAAGTTTCCACCTGTAGTTCCAGAGACCCTACAGTTTACACAGTCATACCTCAATTGACTGAAGTCTGAGCTTGTGATGACAACGCTAACATACAAGGGGAAAAAAAGAACTGGTCTGCCAAGAAAGCAAAAGAAAGTTCACAATCTTTAAGCCTGATTTATGAAACCACGATTTAAGAAGCTGTGCTTGTAAGGAGAGAAGTAGTTTCTCAAACACACTGTATACAAGAGATAAGAGCTACAGTGAAGTTAAGCATTTTTGTGGTTACAAGATAAAAGGAATCATGAAAAGAATAGGAACATTACACTATCACAGACACGTTTATATTAGTGCATAAATCAGCCAGTTCAACAGCTCCAAGAATCCAAACTCAAGATATCGTGAGTTTTACTTAGAAATGGATTTTTTTCTAGAGCATAAAACCTGCTATAGCTTGCCTGAGAAACCCTTGCCGGCATTTAGAAGCATTCTTTGTCACAAGTGACAGACAGGCTATAAGAAATCCTCATATTAATTGTAGATTTCTACTGAGCTCTTCGGACATTTATGAAGAGCCCACTCTGAATCCTTATCTAATCAGCAGAAGAAAGTGAGCACATTGAATTTTTTTTACCTTATCTTTTCCCTACTTCGTATGAAAACTAGCTCACTTAGATTTGTAATTATTACGTACTCAGTATGTGGCTTGGTGATTAAGAGATCACTCAATAGACTTGGGAAACAACAGGAACAATTTTAACGCTATTGGCACTATCAATTTCCTTAAAGTGAAGAAAGTAAGACATTTCCATTTCTATGAATACAGCATCTCTCATAATCACTATTATAATATCCAAGATGTGACAGCATTTGAGGCAGGTTGCCACCTCTGGGTTACAAAACTTACCATCAAATATTGAAAGAAGGCACAAATTGGGCTGTAGTATGGCATTTAAGAGATGAAAACAGCAACTCATTTTTAACACATGCACATTTCTAAGTTTAATTATAAGTCATCAGGCAAACACTTTGCCCAAGGATAATCTTAGGCATTTATGGGTATGCTATATTTAATCACCAAGAAAATTATTAAGTCCAGACAACAACATATTAGCATTCTTTATCTGAAGCCACAAAATATACCAGAAACCTGTAAAGTAGCATAAGCAGAAAAACCTTTACAGTATCATCCAGAAAGTCTTACAGAAGACAGTTATGTAAGAACCAGATACTACTTGAAGACACATAATGAAGTGATTCTCATACCTTGTTTAGAAATGGACTACAGTCCAACTATATAAAGTCATGTTCCAGAAAAAAATATGTTAACTTAAATAGGACTAAGTCGAGTTATTTATATGATAGAAGCCTGTTAAAAAACAGCTTCCCTTTACATTTACATCTTCAAAGTGTGGACATTGCAAATAATTTGAGCCATTTAACAAACTGTAGAGGAAAATTAAGCTACACCATCTCCGAGGAGTACAGCAAAAACGCTAATCGTTAGGAAATTACTGGCTTGCAGATATCACTAAGCATGCAAGTAGTCAATCAACCTCAGCAGAACAAGGTGCACATTTCTTAACATTTGCTAATGACAGTAATAATTTTGCATTTCTTTTGTTTGTGTTTTCCCCTTGCTTTGAGACACCACAAAACCCTCATGTTACCTGACAGTTTGCATTCTATAGTTCTGACATGCAGCTATGAATACAAACAGCTGAGAACACAGGTAAGTTGACCTCACCACTAGAGTAATGCAACTCTGATGTCACCTCATTTTAAGAGATGCACACATGCCTCCCACTGAGCTTCAGTCTTGGTGTTAGTTACCACCAAGTGCTTGGGGGGAGTCTCAGAAACAAACAAGCCTACAAGCAAGCTGCCCAACCTACTCCCCTTTTATGCTCAGAAGCCTCACTTACCCACTAAACTATAGCCAATGAGACACGTGGCTTTGCTCCTCTGTCTACAAAAGCAAGCAAATGCATGCCACTATCGCTACACCTGATGTGCTATTCCCCAAAGGCAGAAGAGCTTGACCTGTACTTTCCTATGAAGTTTCTAGACATGGTTGAGAACAAATTTGGAGATATTAGTAAGGTCAGGATGAAAGTAATTTTTAATCCTACACTAGCACAGTAAAACAAACAGGAAATACCCTGGCAAAAAAATATTGCATTTCTACTGAAGAATGCATTGTTTTCCCCCCTCTTCAAGTTCATCTAAAATCCTGTTTAGCATCAGGAGAAAGAAAAAGAAAACAGCCTCCAGAAGAACAATACAGAAAGAAATTTGAGTTTATACAAAAAGAATACATGTATTCTTGAAACTTACCTGGTAAGGGAGAAATAAAAAACCCCAGAATATACCAACACCCCACTTTCAGTGAGTCTAAAGCCCCACTAGGCCAGAAGAGAGGTAAGTTAACAGCACTGAACAAAAGACTCATTTAGCAGTATAAGACACACAAACTTAAGATTTCACATACTCCAAAACAGATACAGGCAGACTTATCTATAAGCATACGAACAACTCCCATGGCACACTGAGATGGCAGTCACTCTGCTGAGGCTACTTGTAAAACATGCCAAGTCTGACAAGCCTTTCCATCAGAGAAATGTTGATCCCACTGCAACCATTTCTTCGGTCAAGAAAAGTTCATTATGACCATTCAATCTAATCTATAATGCATAAGCCACAGCTATCCCGCAATTTATCTCCTGCTTTAAAACCAGCGCTGCAGTGACCAAATTTTCCTTTGGGAAAGAAAAAAAAATAATTTTATCTTCTTAAACTAAAAGTCACTTCTGATGGAAAAATCCATCCTAGCTATGGACAGTTCTTCTAGTGGTCTGTGGGTTAATCTTATCCTCACTTTGTGAATTATTTTTGGATTGTGAGCAAGTTACCCCATACCTTATTTTGGGGTAGGAACTAAGCTTCTGAAGTCTATTAGCAAAAAGATTTTTTTTCAGACTTATTCAAGGCTTTTCTGAATACCCTCCTATTTTCAATGTGCTTCTTGAGAGCTAGACATAGCATTGCAGGAGTCACTGCAAACACACACAAGTCCGACTCGCATTTGCTTTTAGGCACAAAATCACAGTGGAAGCTCACACCCATGTGACTACCAGCCTCCCTTATCTTTTCACAGTTCTAGGGCACAGTTTTCCATTTGCTCTGAAGACAGGCATGAAGATGTATTTTGAAAGTGTCAGACTTGTTCTCCGTTTACCCTGTCACAAGCAAACACTCCAGATCCACTCTGTTACAGTGATCTATCTTCACTAACCACTCCTTGACAGAATCACAGAAAAATTTGGGGTTAGAAATAACTTTCAATCATTGAGCACTCATAAGCTTTACTAGCAGTAACTTACTGTTCTTTTCATTCTCTTGAAGCACAAAAACATTAACCTTGCACAGGGAAAGAAGCTCTCACAGGACCTGAAGAGCAATACCACCTTACTTAGGGTGACTTACTGTGCTGTGTACAGTACACTGTGCACTTTGGGACTGGATGTGTACAGTGCACACATGTTTTTTTTTTTAAATAAGGAGCTATTTGATCACACCTGATTATCCACATAGTTCTATTTAATTCATAGGTCATATGAGACGTGTCAACCAATTAAAAAAAGAAAGAAAAACAAGCAACTGTTGCCAGGGTTGGCTCAGCCACTGTATTCCTTTGGAGTCTGCTTTCCAAAAGTTCCCATGCTCTCAAGGAAATGGGAACAAGCTCATAGCCATAGTGGGAGGGGTAAGAGTTTAAGGAACCAGAACTGTCTTACTTACATTCATTATATGCTCTTCTTCGTTCACCCTTAACTTCTCCAGAGAGAGGAGTCTCATAAGCACAGGGCAGTCTTCCAGTGGGCCACTGGCAGGCACTGGGCTGTGCACTAGGGTCATTACATCCCTTTCTGTGGCCTATACCCCTCTTATTTGCAGCGGCTGAAGGTGAAACAAATTTTAACATTTCTTAGTGACTGAGCAGAAAGCAAACCAATGGCAGTTCTCCTTCAGTGGCATCTGTGTGCAGGCAGAGTGGCTTCCAGTAAGAATTTTGGTGCAACTCTGTCTTTCTCATGTTGGAAATACAACATGTAAAATTTCAAGGAAGTGATATTAAAATAAAAGTCATGAGCAAATACTCAAGCTACTGTATTTTCTAGGGTTTTGTTTGTTTGGGAGGTTTACAGTTTTGGGGGTTTGTGGGTTGCTTTTTTCTTTAAATCCTATCAGATCCCATAAACAAGGGTAAGGACAGAGTCCCTAGTCCCCCCAAAATGAGTGTTACTATTAACTAGTTCTCACAGATGCATGGGCAACCACACTAAAAACATCAGACAGACTACTATTTACCACTAGCACCAGTACTTTCCAAAAATCCATGTAGGAAGAAACACGTCAGAACTATTTCATTATGGAGAGCTTCTGATATATTGGATGCCCACTTAAAAAGTATTTGACACCCAATGTCATGAAACTGAATTACATACTTTCGAAAGGGAGACTGCTCCTATTTATTTTAAAGACTGGGTCTAGGACATCAAAAGTGGTGTCACATAATCCCCTGCCTTATCTGTTCCTCCACTTGTGTCCCACAGATAGCACCTTAACAGTAGTCCAGCTCTCCTCACCAGCTCCACTGTGGTCATAAGCCTCATTAAGCCATCATGGTAAGACTCTGCTTCTCTGAAAAGCAGTTCTGGTCAACTACTGACCAGGGAGACCTGCACCACACCTGTTTAGCCCACAGTGGGACATGAACTCCAGTGAACTGGAATCCTGCTCAAAAAAGGCATTGTCATCTCCTGCACCTCACCAGCCACCTAGTCCTTCCAAGAGCAGGAAAGAAGCTCTTATACTTGAGCCTTGCCTATTTAAGTACAAATACCAAATCATGTTGGAGCACAGCTTGGAAAACAGCCTACAAAATCCACAACCAACGTGGTCACAATTACGATTTTGACAGACAAGAAAATTTAGCATCATAGGAAATACTGGGAACTATGCTGCTAGCATCAGGTTACATAATTAGAAGTAGAGCAAAAGTATCTTTTTTTGGTGAAGAATTTTTTAATTTGTCTTCCTTCCCAAGCAGAAAGAAAACTCAAAGACTTAATGTTTAAGAAGTTGAAAGATGTAAAGTATTTCTTCAGAGAACTTTCAAGTTGCAGAACCAGTTAAAGATTTTTTTTTTTAAATGTTCTTTAGAAAAAAACAGTAGAAAAGATATGGAAGTAGCAAAATATTTCAGCTTAGAACACGTGAAGGCCTCTCACAAGTTTCTCCTTCAAGATCTCACTGGAATTAGCTCAATTTCACAAGCCATTACATTTCATTGAAGTAGGGTTCAGCTGAAGCTAGTCCAACAAGGTCCTTGGGAAACAAGCCAATAACCTTCTTATCAATGACAAGAAAGCCTCTTGTCATTAGTAATATTATAGAGTTTTCCCTGAGTAAAAAAAAAAAATTTGGATTGAGAATACCCCCTGTTTATTCTGAAGCAATTGCTTTGTAGTATTCAGTACTTACTTTCTGCAAATAAGCGTTCTAAAGCATTTTTAAATGGTGAAGCCAATGTACTTTTGTAACAACTTTGATTTGGATATAAAATCTCAAGTTTGACATGTACCGTGAGGAACAAAGCATATGCTCCATTTCAGAAATAAAACTGACTGAGGCATGAAGCTAACATAAAGTCAGAAGACAAACACCCCCTACACGCACCTCCTCCTCTAGCTGCCTGCAACCTGTTCCAACTCATGCAAATCCCCAGCCAACACTCAGGCAGCCTCTATAGCTCCCCCTTCTCTCACCCATTTGCTCAGAGCTGGTGCTGGACATCATCCAGCAGAGCTAGCTAGTGTTCTGCCAGCCTCTGCTTGCATGCAAGCTTCGAAAACAGGCTGAAACACACTAGCTTTGCAGAACACGCACACAAATGCTGCAGCGAGCAGTCAAAGAAAACTTAAGGGGGGGAAGCCTAGAGCTTCCCAGCTCCAATCTAAAAATCACTGTTGTCTAAATGGATTTTGGGAGGCAGACTGCAGTCGCATAGGTCATTTCAAGTTCACAACAGTTCCAAACGGGACAGCTGAGGAAAGTACCATCACCAGGGAAACACCAGCTTGGAAAGGAGCATTCAACGCCCATCCCTTCTACTCTGCTCCTCCCCTCTGCATTGCTGAAGGCTACAGCCCGTGCACTGATTGTGCACCAGTCTTAAAGACAGAGTACATCTACACCTGGTAACTTGGCATGGATCTAAATTTACTCTCACACAAGACTTTGCCATTGTCTGCTTTCTAAGTCAAGCCCTTGCTAAGAGGTCTCCTCAGCCTGAGCTCCAGAGCAGGGAGGGGAGGAGATGAGGGCATGCTTCATGCACAGCCAAGCTCCCAAAATGAGTGCACTACCACCCACTCTTCCACCACCTGTCCAGAGCTCAGTTCCTTGTAGGCAAGGAGAAGACGCTTTGAGGCAAGGGATATAGGGCTTTGCATGCCCGTCAAACCTCTCTGCCTGCTACGAAAAGGGAATAGCAGGCACACACCTACTCTGCTCTCTTTGTGCTGTCTGTCCCCTTCCATCCGTCTTACCTAGGACCTGTCTGCTGCTTTTCTGTGAGTAACTAAACAAAGTCAGGCTCCAACTGCAGTTTGTGTAGGGGACCGTTCTGTAAGTGAGGAGGACTATAGGAAACAGCGGGCTGCATACAAGTTTCACACCTCACAGACCGTGAGCCACGACTGCAGGGAGGGGCTGAGGAGCCCCTCTTTGCTGCACGGAACCACACACCCATCTCCAGCTGCAAGACTGGGTCCCTAGAAGCTATCACAACACGTGTACGGTTTCAGAGCTAGAGAAGAAGAGGCAGGTGTCTCTATGCTGCATCCACCTAGCTGACTGAAGGCCCAGCCTCCAACACCTCGGATCCCCTTGGGCACCTGGCTGAAGATACAGCTAATGACTCACTCAAAGGCAAGGGAAGAGAGATCCCTCTCCTAGCACAGCCCTACTGAGGAACCTGAAAGAAGAGACAGAAAAACACATTTCAGGCCATTTTAGTAACTTATATAATCAGATTTAAATCTGAATGCCTGAAAGGAGAAGATAATTGAACACAATGGGGCCATATTTCAGTCATTTTACCAGCCGCAGCTGCTTGCTAGGATTAAGCAGTTGTCTTTGCACACCTAGCTGGGTGGTGACGCTTTAGATCGCCAGAAGTTCTGTTGTCAAGATCAGCTACATATGTAAATAGCAGGAACTGGTTTCACCAGCAAAACGAGGCAACTCTTCTGCCTTCCCAAAGCAAAGCTAGGATACATCACAGGGAATCTGTGCACTGAAGGAGCAGCAAGATATTAGGAGGCAAATCTATACAGAAAAATATTCATTCGTAATTTCTTTCCATCAGAAAGACAGTATGAGAACTCAAAGTGATCTCGGAAAGGTCCTGCCAAAACCTGGGTACCAGTGTGACTCAGGCCTCAGAAGTAGCATGAGCATAAAATGATTTAAGTGCATTTCCTGTTTATAAGATAACACCACCTTCAGTTGATTAAACACCTGAATCTGGAAGTCTGCAATTAGCAATACAGCTGATAATTTCCATTTCAAATACAATTATTTATATAACTGCTACCAAGTACCTCTGAGTTTGAAAAAAAAATTAAATTTTAATAAAGAAGGTTATGCAAGAAGTTCGAGATTTGGGCATTTCTGTAGAAAAACCATCCTCCCCAACTCTGAACTGAAAACTAAGGTACTTTCAGCTCTTCCAGGAGGCAAGATGCTCCAATCTGAGATTTACTCAGCATCCTCATCAATACCATCTGTATCTGGCAAGAACTTCTTTAGACCTGATAGTAAAATTATGCCTATAATGCCTCTGCCAGAGACCATGTTTCATGCTGCCTCCCCAAGACATTAGTACAAGCCAAGATCACAAGAGTCTTAACTGCCTAGCTCCTCTTCACGTTAGGGAAAAATTGTGGACCTGTACCTACTTTCCTGACTTCAAAGATGCAGCATTCAAGCAATTTTTAAAATTTTTTTTTTTTTTAGCAATTTTATCACAAGGATTGGTGATAAAATTACTAAAAGGATCTAAAAAAACCACCACAAACCCCCCCAAAAAACAAAAAAATCCCACGATACCTCAAGTTCTAAAACAAACAATACAAATAAACCAAGTGTGTTTGTATGAACTCTGCAGTTACTATTTTAACATTGTTTAATTGAAATGAGTTTGTCACCCTCTCAATACCAAGTTATACTTTAGCTCAGATAATTTGTCTGCTCCCCAGTTTAATTTAGAGTCTTGTAACTACATTGTCCAGGTTTCAACAGCCATAAGTGTACTAACTAATTGACGCAATGGCAATTAAAAGCTCAGTCAAGATGATTTCCTTTTGGATAAAAAATACATTCCTTTCTAAACAGCAGTTTCATCTGACTCATATTTCTTCCTACAGCATGTGTGCTAAACAATTAGCCAATGTTATTTGTTAAGAACATCTGTTCCTTCACCTGATCTTCCACTGCAGGCTGCCTAAGTAACAAAAAAAAAATCCCCAAATAGCTTTTCTTTAGACTTACTTGATGCATTTAGTAAGGGGGGGG
>VYXH01009239.1:188822-219675 GCA_013397275.1 Burhinus bistriatus | reverse complement strand
TCCCTCCTGAGGGAAAGCCCCGCGCCTGGCCGCCCTGCCCTTGCGCACAGCCCCAGCAGCTGATTAAACAGCGTCCGGGCAGCAAAAGCGGTTCCTAAATCTCACGGAGGGGGGGAGTTGGGGTTCCATGGAAAATACCGCCGAGAGGCCGCTCCAGGAGGACACCTAGGGGGGAGAGAGGGGAAGGGAAGGCCGCCCTCCGCTGCGCGCTCCTCAGGCGCCCCCGAGTCCCGGCCGCTGGCGAGGGCGACCGGCGGGACAAGCCGCNATGGATGGATGGGTGGGTGGATGGCCGGCCGGCCAAGGGAAGGAGTAGAGCAGCCTGGCATGGCAGTGCTCTTTCTTCCTGCTGTCCCTTTTCTCTCGCCGCTTCCCCAGAAAGTGGGTTGAGGCTCTCCCTGAAGGGACATCTCTGGGCCCTGTGATATCTGCCTGCCAATACATTAGGAAAGGTGCCAGAAGTCCCTGTGGCTGACGTCCTCTCCCAGCTATTGGCCCAGACAGGACAGCTCTAGTGCTGCCAACTATGAGTGTCCAAAATTGACAAGAAAGTGTAAAAAAGAACATGTGTTTTATTTCATTTTTTGTTGCTTGATTTGGACCTCTGAAACTCAAATTTTTCAGGCTTTTCTCGGCAACATGGAGGGGACCAGTTTACTTTTCATTTTGTCCAAAAATTGAGATTCTCTCTGAATCATATTGGGTTATCCAAGTGGGAGAAACTTTGTGTTCCCTCACTTAAAAGCTAGCTGACCTGGCAGTTTTGCTCAGGCATGTCCCATTTAATGGAGGAGTCACAACAGAATTGCTATTACAGGATGAAATGAACATAAACAGCATTTGCAGGAACAACGGTAGTATGTCCATCACAACACACTTGAAGGTTTTGTTAGCAAAACACCAAATACTTGAGTTTAAACCAGACACTGTTTGGAATGCCTTTGGTCCAGCTCCATCTTCCCACGCTGACTTCTCTGACATGCAGTCAGGGCCAGTACTCTAAGCCAGTAACGCAGTCCCAGATGCTCTTGATCTGCCAGGTGCCTTTGACTCTACTGGTTATTCCCTCCTCAACCTCTTCATTGCTTTTGACTCCTCTAACTTTTCCCTTTCATAGATACTTTGGTTTTGCTCACTAACACTATGGCAGTACTTCCTTCAGAAGACCCTCACAATCTGCTTTCCAGCTTTCTGCTGAAGTGCTGCGTTGCTCTGCACTTGGTCCCAGTTCCCTTCTTAATATATAGTTTACTTTGGAGTGATTCCTTCCTGGTAATCCCAGGTCTTCCCTCTTTCCCAACCCATTTCAAACAGAGAAGAAATACTTGCCTTCCAGGTTCCTTTAGCTGCACTCTTTCTAGCCTATCCTACTTTCGCTGATACAAGTTTCACCACGTCAAAGCTAGAGCAACAAGTGGTCACTCAAGGAGTGGGTTGTTCCTCTTGATGGTCAGCAGATTTTTGCAAGTCAAATGTGGAATTTCTTGAAATTTCTTGTTGTGGAGCATCCACATGCAAAGGTGCAGATCACAGAATTTATTAAAAGCATATTCAAGAAAGCCATATAACAGTAGCATGATGACAGATTTAGTTGTGGTGTGATGGGGGCTTTTTTGGGGTCCTTTTTGCGTTCAAATACAAATAAAAGCAGAAATACTCATGCCTCTCTCAGCTGAGTTGTGCTTTGTATTTTAACAGATGTGGAATTGAGTCTTTACTGGATACTCAAGTATAATTCCATTATCTGAAGAGTCCTAAAGATAAGCAAAATCATTAGATAAAGCCAGCAGGCTTGTGGAAAGGTGTGCCGTAATCCCTAACCCCGTAGCTGAGGGAAAAGGAGTCGGCCAGCTAGCGAGAGCCGCACGTGCTCGGTACAGTGGTAGCACTGCTTGGCAGGGCTGGATGCTACAGGTGAGGGTTTGGGGCTGCGGGAGCTCTTCCCACAAAGCAGTGCTGTGTATGTACCTTTGTGTAAACCCAGACTTTCTGCTCCAGAGTGGACCTGCTAGTTTTGCAGATAGGCTTTAGCAGTTTTTCCCTCCACCCTGGTGGCATAGATGAGATTTACTTAAATGGAGTTTAAGTAACCAACTTTTGGTCAAAAAGGATTGGTTCTGCACTGGAAGAAAATACTTTGGGGAATACATTTTACCTATAAACACCGTGTGCATATAGCCACGAAGAAATTTAATTCCTATAACTTCCTTTCATGGTGAATTAGGATGACAGGAGTCCGGCTGCTTAGAAAATCAAGCCAATGCTCTTCTCACCTCCACTAGGGTAGAGGTTCAGCAGAAGAGAGGTCTCCTTTTGAGTATCTGGATATTCTCTGCTCAGCCCAAAGTTCTGCTTTATACAAGGCCAAAGTGAAAAACAACAGATTATCTTGCCTTTGCTCTCAGCTTCGGCATCTTCTCTGGGAGAGATCAGAACAGCCCCTGGGAGCTCATTGTTGTCACTTCAAACGTGGCTGTCATCCAGGCACCAAGCAGAGCACTGTGAGCTCGAAGCTGTGGTAACTTTAGTAAGTGTGACATTCACTGGGCAGAATGTGAGGTCCTGTTGCAATAACACATACATATTTTTTTGCCCGTACTACCAGAGGGAGAGACGGTGAGGCCATATACTTCAGCAACTATGAGCCAGCACATTGGGAAGCTCTGTAGATCTGCAGTGTCTTCATTCCTTCTCTTCTTGCTGACGGGTGAGTACTAAACCACCTTCCTTAATTAAAAGAAACACAGCTTATTCCTAGAGTTTGGCTTGAGAGGTTCTCTTCTTTTTTTCAAAAAGCAACTTTCCACTGAGGGCTTCCTCAGGATGCAGGAAAACTATATCTAGTGTGCACTGCATTAAAACATACTTTTCTTTACAGATACATTCCTGTTTAGCTAATAGCAATGTTCAGAAAGAGTATGTTTGCCTATCTTTTTCAAGAAGAAAGGCTGCGTGTCATCATTTCTGGAAGCTTCATTTCTATTTTGGTTCTCTGATGTATTAGCAACCGGTTATCGTCACAAGGTAGTTATTCATTTCCATTTGCAAAAGCCAACTTCAGCCCAGGGCAAAAGTCATATAAATTAAGATGAGCAATGTGCAGTCATTGATCACTTAATCATAGACAATTGGGACCTGGATACAGCTTGTATAGCACCCTCATGGCACCAGCTGAGTGTGAAGTTGAGCTCTAAAGACAACAAAACCATCTGAAAGACAGTGATTCCAGCATGAGAGGATTTTTATGTGGGTTAGGAATTGAGCCCTATTTGCCCTCAAACCTCTTCTCCATCTATTGAGTGTGAACAAAGGAGAGGAGGCTCAACTAGAACAGTCAAATTTTGCACTGACCTCCACCCACCATTTTAGTTGCCCGATGCTGTTGGCAGCTGGCAGAAGAAGCTTGCGGGGCTGCTCAGGTTTACTCCAGGCACCAAAGAGTAAGCTAGAGGCTCCAAGACCGGCAGAAAGCACAGGTATATTTTATTCTTTCCTCTTGTCACCCCGCCTCCTCTAGCCTGCCTTGTGTATTTTTCATTCACAGCCAACAATATGGCCTTACATGGGAAAGTATCAACCTGCAGATGACGTAAAGGGGAGGGTGATGGCTTAGTTGGTGCCCTATTAGTACGGGCAAATGTGGAGCATGTTGTCACATTACAGGGAGTCCCAGAGAGCTTTCTCCCGTCATGGTTAAAAACTGGCCGTGAACTACCGACTTCATATGCCAATGACCTGTTAGATCATGTAATCATTTTTCCAGGTCAAGACAAGATCATCCATGATGTATTTCTCTGTATTCTGTCTAGCTCAAGTGCTTTCACCAAAAATCCTTGCATTCCTCTCCATCGGGGATTGAGCCCTACAACCCGCATGACAGGGGACCTACACATCACTCTGCTAATGAAGCGATTGACGTAAAAAGAGCTTTGAAGCAGAGTCAACAAGGCATTTGGCATGGTATGCTCCCAGATGCCAATATGATAAGAGCATTGTGTATTTGAATACCGCTGAACTAGTAGGTTCCAGTTTTGCAACCTTACAAAAGAAAAAGAAAGAAAGGAAGAAAGAAAAATAGAGGCTGTGCATTGACCTTGTCAGTGAAATCCCTAAACAGAGCTGGGACAAAGCAATACAGCCTAGTCCTCTCGCATTTTGATTTTCCTAACTAGCTGTAAGTTACACGATTTGTATTGAATCAAAGATGTGGGATAACACAGATGACAAGGCCAGTTATTTCATGATAGGAGGTGCAAATAATACTCATGATGAACAGATGCAACATCAAGCACATTGTTCCTGCTCAGTTATGTTCTCTATGCCACTAAATGACTGTGTAAAAACGATACCTTTTACATCACTGAAAGGAATAAAAATTATAATTGTGTTGCAGGGGGTGCCATATGGTGGGGCTGGAATAGCTATAGTGGAGAAGAAATTCTGTGGCCTTTCCTTGAAAAGAAGGTAGCAGTAGCACTTACTGCTCTAACTAAAACAGCAGTATCCCATGCAGATAATGGTTGATGAACAGAGATTTAAAAAGATTATTAATGATAAAACTGCTCAAATTCACTCTAATAAATAACCAAATATATCACATCAGAATATTTGATGCACAAAGATGGTAATATGTCAAGGTACCATCAGCTTTGTCAAGTATTTCAACTATACTTTGTATTTTGTCAAAGTACCTTGTCAAGATATTTCCACTTTTATGACTGCTGCATCGATACACTGTTATCTAACTGGAAAGGGAAAATCTGGACCTCAGATTCCCCCGAGTACCTCGGCTCATGAGGATAATATTTCATCCCATATCTTCAATAAGGACTACTCATTTTAGGGGACTGGATGCAGAACTACAATAATATTTGGGTCCCTAATTGTCGGGCATCCAATTCCCATGGATCGGTGTTCCAGTTATGAGGCCAAAATTTTTACTCTGAGGTAAAAGCACAGAGCACCAAACAGCTCTGAAGGGTTTTCACATGATTTGTTGTTGCCTAGTTTCATAGCCAGCTTGTATTTTCAATATTTTTGCATCCATGGGTTATGTCTTGTCTGATATTTAAACTGTAAGCTCTGTATCCCATCCTTTTATAAGGCACCTAGAACAACAGGGCCCTGCTGTCTGACAGAAATTGTCAGTGCTACTCCCATACGAGTTATAAATAATAATGACTATGAATACAACTGTGATTTTGTGCACAAGCGTGCCTGGAGCAGCCATTCAAGTGACTGTCAAACCGATCATCAAGGGGTTTGTTTTTCCATTGCCTTGAGACACTTGTCCCTGAGCTTTACCAGACCCAGACAATAGCATTTCACACCCTTTGGATGGCAATGAAAGACTCAAGACAATGGAAAATCAAGACCTTCACCATGGGATGGTCTTCGGTCCTTGAGAGGGTACCAACTAGTATGAAGGGAGACTGCTTCACTTGAGGAAAATAAAACAACAGAAGATACTTTTCAAAAAATTAGTTTGAACTTTTTCTTGGCGACAGCTCTTGGCTTATTTTTAAGAGTTTGTTTTCCCCTCTTTTTGTTCCAGCTGGGCATTTGAGACGGCAACTATTCCTCTCATCTTCTGAGCCCAGGCTTGTTTCCAGAAATGAGATCCACTTGCATTACTCTTAGCTCGAGGCTGTTTGATACTATGATTAGCAGCTGTGTGAGAGAAGGCAGATTTAAATCTGTACTACAGGCATGTCATCCATATTTTTCTAACAAAGAGTACAGGGACAATGTAGTCCCTTCACAGAGAATAGATGCCACCCAGCGTACTGTCAAGAGGCCTCTTAATTTTAAACATGATAGTATGACTGTGTCTTCAGGTGCATCTTCTAAGTCTTTCAAGATGTTGGTTGTCAAAATGGAGTTGGCTATTTCATATGCCAAATGTTTTCATTAAGTTATCAAAACTTACATGTCAAATGAAAGTCACAGCAGCTCAAAGTTGTCAAAAAACAGTTACAGAAACTGGCCTGCCCAGGCAGAATGACTCCGCTTTCTACTAGGCAAACAGAAAATCAAGTGCCATCTTTGTACTTTCTCACTCTATTTGTAAAACAGACACATAATAAACTTCAGCCAGTGCCTCTTGCCCCTAGCTTCCCGTGGCACAGGAACTTCTGCATTAAAAAATCTCCCTTTGTCTCTCGTGAGCAGAGTGTTATCATGTTAGGGAAACTCACCCATGCCAGTGTGCTCAGTATCAATACCAGCAGAGGCAGGGCCATCAGGCCCTGAGAGTTTTTGGGGTGGGAAGAAAGAGGTTAGTGTTCCAGGTGGAAATGTGGCCGAATGGACTCTAAATTTTGCCCAAAGCCATTGGACAATGGCATTAATCTTCCTCTAGTACGGCAGTAGAAAGGAACTGAGGATCAGGAAAAGACCTATCCGTACACATGAACAAAACCTAAGCAGGAATCAGGAAAAACATCCCTATCATCATAATAGTGACTACCCTCAAGTCTTAATTCCAGGAGCCATTCTTTGTGCTGGTTACAGGTCAGGAGCAGCCAGAAAGTTTATCATCCTATCACCCTCAACTGTCCTCTTCTTTCTCTTTCCTGGTACAGATGTTGGTGTTAGTTGTGGAAGTGCAAGCAAGGAGAATGCAGCTGTAACTCATATAACAGCACAGCCTTCATTGTTGACAGCACCTGAGATGTGGCACCTTTTGGTGACTCAAACACCAGCCAAGGAAAAAGCCAAAGAGGGTGAAACTGTGGTCTTAAATTGCTACTTTAACAGTCCACGACATCCCTCCCTGACTGACCTGATGGTGAAGTGGTACAAAGAAGATGAAAAGGGGCAGACGGACCTGCTGGAAAACAATGTGACTGTCTTGCCAAATAATTCCAGGGTTTTCATGAGCGGAGACTTGTCCCAGGGGGATGCTTCCCTGGTGATCCTCAATGTGACAACTGGTGACCACGGTATTTATTTCTGTGAGGTTACACTTCCGGATGGGAAAGTGGTGACAGGAGAAGGCACAAAGCTCAGGATCAGGAGGGCTCTGGGTAATATTTGATGTTATTTACTTCTTTTCTCCCTCATTCTCCTCCAAAGCTGGTGTACGCACTTGCAGAAAGAGGGAAGTTGGCCTGTTTGGCCTCTAGCAGATAGGGCCTGGTGTCATGGAGTGTAATTGCTCCATAGCATTTTTCGTTCTTTTTGTTAGGCCAGCTAATTTTGATTGGCTTGCCTCTGAGAACAATCACACAGGTGATATTGTAAGAGGGACATTTACAACCAAAAAAAGAAGGAATAATTTTATCACTAAAATCAATCTCAGTACCAAGGGTGAAAGAGTCAGACAAGTTCTCTTGTGCTCACAACTCGGTTTGGCAGAACGCCCATGACTGACAGGTATCAAGACACTGTCTCAGGGAAGAGCTCCAAACTCCTTTTTTTTGACATTATTTCTCTCCAACCCACTCATTTGCATATTCATTCCTTAACTCTGGATGACATCACTAATCCCACAATAAACATGAGAATCACATTCTATCATTTCTACTTAACTTCATTCACATTAAAATCAAAGTAGCATTAAAAGTGCCATGCTATGTTTTCTTAGCCTCACAAATAGACACTAGGCATATTAAGTAAGGAGATAACTTGCTTTGCCTTTATCCGCTGGAAATGTCAAAGCAGCTTTCCTTTTTATGTAGGCTAAACACACTCCAGTCCCAGCACATCAACACATCAGAAGGTTTATTATCTTATTATCTAATTAACAAAAAGTAGCACCTTCTGTGTCAAAAGTAAATTATGCAAGTGCCGCTTCCCCCTTATTCATTACCAAAGCTTCTAGCTCACTGAGATTCACTAAGCCTGTGCCCTTTTGAGCACAGTTCTTCCCTTGCTAAATTTTATAAAACTGCTCAGTTTAAACTGTAGCTCTAACAAGGCAAGAAAACCGTGGCCCCCTCGCAAGGGCTTGGACACGTGTCTGGTGAGGTCTCCTGCTGGCTTGATCTCATAGTCTCAGCAGTGCAGGTTACTCCGGCAATGTCTGCACCCTGGCCAGTCTAATTGCCTTTCTGTGCTCCTGAGAAGATGAAATGTATCATTTCTGCACTATGCCTGAATTAAAGGGACAAGAGAATATGAGAAATAGAATTCATAAAGAAATGTTAACGTGCCACAAATCCAGACTGTTCAAAAACTTATCTGAAATAAAGAAGAAATTAGCTGACTCTGTTAACTTGTCCATTACAGGAAGCAAATGATGTGCATTTTGAGGTAAGGTAAGTAACGATTCTACAGCACCGTCATTGGCCTCACTTTCCTGATGAAATGTGCAGCCCCACAAATGGATTTAATCACAGAATCATTGGGGTTGGAAGGGACCTCTGGAGATCATCTAGTCCAACCCCCCTGCCAGAGCAGGTTCACCTAGAGCAGGTTGCACAGGATGGCATCTAGGCGGGTTTTGAATGTCTCCAGAGTCAGAGACTCCACCACCTCTCTGGACAGCCTGTTCCAGTGCTCTGCCACCCTCAAAGTAAACAAGTTCCTCCTCATGTTCAGATGGAACTTCCTATGGTCAAGTTTGTGCCCGTTAAGCTACAGGATACCTCCCTGTATGAGGGAGGAGTGGGGTGGTTTTTTATTGATGAGCTACAGCTGGTTTACTGGTGAGCTGCTGGCTGTCCATCCATTCGGCTAGGTAGCAGAGAATAGTAGCTACTCCTGTGAATGGGTGGGTGGGCTGATGCTTGGAAGTCTGTGCGTGAGTGTGGTAGCAAAACTGTCCAAATTTTCTAGTGAAGCTTAAATACAAACACAAAAAGCTATGTAATGAATGCCTGATTATACTGTAATTGTAGATAAAATGGGAAGGCTTTTAAACCATTCTTTTATTACCCTTCCTGGGTGAGTCACATGGCAAAACAACTACTGTAAGCACGAGGCAGCCACTTAAAATCTGATCAGATGGGTCTTGCGCCGTTGCCCAGCCAGTGCCCTGTCTCTAAAGAGACACTCCTGCTCTGATAGTCTCTACGCTACAGGGCAGATCCTCTCCATGCTGCATCCCATAACCCTTGTTACAGTCCATCCTTCTGTGTTCACCTGACCAAAGGCTCTTCCTGAATCATCCTTCAGTCCTGACAAATTAAAAAGTCAGAATGCCGATGTGCTCCTACCTCAAAAAAAAATGGGATTATCCCTTCTCTGCCATGAAAGAGTCCCAAAGGGCAACAAATCATAGAAAGGATTCCAGTGGAGCTCTGCCCACCCTCTGGTGCTGTCTCCTTTGAAGGTAGATAGGGAGAGTGATGACTTTCTCAAAACTGTCTAGGTATTTTTTTTCCATTTCAAAATAAAGTATACAGGCTTGAGTCCCATTAATTCAGGCAGCAGCATCTTTTGCTGTCCCGTAGCATCCGTCTGTCAAGGGAGATTGCTAGGGAGATGGGGCTGTCCTGTCCCTAAATCCCCAGAAAGCATAGCAGCTTCCGACCTAGGAATGAAAAAAATCAATAACTCCATGGTGCAATGCACTCTGTCCCATGTAGAAGCCCATGATTTCATGTCAGACAAGACATCGGCATAATCAGTGTCACAGTAAGCAGCTTCCTCTGCAGCCACTCAAGAAAATATGCTGGCTGCATTGCATACATTTGCCTGGACGACATCTCACGTTACTGTCTCTGCCTTCCCTTCTCCTCCAGGCTTGTTTGGTATAGAGGAATCCATCGGAACCATCATTGGGGTTGTGGCAGCTGGTATTGGAGGCGTAGTGGTTCTGATCATTGTTTTAACCCCACAGCTGAGGAGGTGCATCCTCTGCATGAGACAAGGCTCTCTCCAAGGTAAGGAACACAACCCAAAATCTGGAATCCCTTGCTAGAAAGATTAACCTGATCACCTTTTTCCAAAGCTACCTCTTTTTTTAACTTAAGGAGGAATTAGCCATTTGCTTATTTCTGGTCAGACATGGGATCTGGTTCAGGAAATAAGCAGTGTGGATGAAACTCTTAACAGGGCTGGCTCTATATTCCATCTCTTTTTCAAATAGTTCTTTGTTTATGTTGGGTAAAGCTTCACCCATGTGCCTAATGAGTTACCTATAAACAAAACAATAAGCTCTTCTTTAATTGCTGCTTTCACCAAAGATTTGTTCAATGAGATGCCGCTTCTTCTTTCAATGAAGTCCTGGGTCTCCTTTGGTTCTTTTGGGTTTATGCTGAAGGATGGTTCTTCCTCCAACTAACTACATGCTTACACCCATATTCTTGTAATGCTCATGTACAGAAAGCCTACAATGGCCTAAGTGTGTGTTTGAGGTGTGGTTTGTAAAGCCCAGTAATATCTTTTATTAGATCAGCTGATCAGGTTGGGAAAACCAGACATTTTCATCACACATGAGCCAAAGAAATTACCCAAGAAGCGGCTGACGTACCTGAAAGCTCCCCTGTTTTTTTCCAGCTCTGTCGGCATGTCTAGTTAGAGTAGACTGACACTGAAGGCTGGATTTTGAAACGAGTTTAGTTCCCATTTTGTGCAACCCAAGATGAAGTCTGCGTTTCAGACCGAGCTCAGCTAACTTGTTGCTTTCAGTGAGGAGCCGCGTGATTTGCACCTCTTCTCCCGCCACTCCAAAATCTTGCTCAGCCTGCTGAAAAAACTCCCCTCCCTGAAGGGATGAAGGAAAAGCCGTTCTTGCCATTCACTGGAGCGCTGCCGCCACCTGATGGCCAGCCTGGCGGGGACAGGGGCACGGCCAGGAGCTCTGCCCCTGCTTACCGGCGAGGGTCTTCCAGCCCTTGCTGAGAAACACTCCCGCACCCCTGGGCTGATCCTGCCCACACAGCATCATCCCTCTGCATGAACAGAGTTCGTCACTTCTTTACTTGCCAGAAAGCCTTGGAAGAGTTTATTGTGATGTACTAACTCTGTATCGCTCACTCGCTCGCTCGCTCTTTTTTTCTTCTTGCTCAGCGTAGCTTGAGGTGCAGAACTACAGGAGTCGCTGAAGATGCAAAGCCCACAGGTGGAACAACTTCTGATGCCCTGTAAGCCAAAAAATGGAGCTCTAGATGGAATAAAAGCTTTTGCCTCAGTACAGGTTGTCTTTGACACTTTTATTTTTGTTAGTCTGTTTCTTTTTCCTGCAGATTTGAGAGCCACAGTGGTATATTCAGCATCCATCTGCAGTGAGGAGCAAAACAGCCTTTTGTAAAGGAATTTGTATTATCACCTGCCAAAGCCCCGCTTAGTTTGGCCACACATCTCTGAATCTAGACTCTGATGAGGTATCTTGGGTCTTTCCCTGCCATTACTTCATATTTTGAAGGTGGTACTCAAAGTTTGTCAGCTGTGCTGCAGAAAAGACAGAAGGAGCCTAACTTACCCAGGCCCCCCACTTCCCCAGCTGCTAACACCTACCCAAGGAAATCAAATGCATTGCTTCTGAGGGTGCAACTGTGGCTCCCGTCTGTCTGTACCTCTCAGTATAGAGACTCTTGTCTTGTTGGCTTGCTCCAGCCTACAGGCTTCTAATGAAGAGGCAAAGAAGGCCCACTTGAACATAGCCATCCCTGGCTGAAAGAATGGGATTTTGGTTTACTCTTGCCAGACAGAAATGCAGTGTTTCAATATCAGCCTGTAATACTCTTAAAAAAAAAAAAGGAGAGATGAAAGATTTCCTTACATGGCTATTGTTATCCACTGCCCCAACATGACAATAACTGATTCCCAGGTGGTCAGTGACTGGGGGATATGCCAATACCTGTATAGGTATAGCTCTGAAGTGTGTGTGGCAGGTAAGCAACATGTTATTTTGCAAAGTATGGGTGTGCCAACTAGTAAAAGTCAGAAACCCCTGCTGGCCTTGCAACAACGATAGCCTGATGTGACTCTGCTTACCTTTCAATGTGCCTCAGAAGTGTCCCCAGTGCTGTGACGCAGGAACATGAGGGGTAAGACAGCTGACTGTATAAGCTAAGAAACACACCCCACACCCCCCCAAGAAAGAATGGAGCCCTCCCCTGGGCCAGACTCTGCTTTTCCTTTTGGTAGGAAGCAGAACTCCTCCAAGCATAAATAAGGAATAAGGAGGCATCCTCCCTCTTTGATGTCTCCTCTCCTCCTGCATGTCCAGGAAAATAAAGTGGGTCACTCCACTTCCAGATTGGCATGCCTCGGATCTTCGAAGGCCAGTGTATCTTTTCACAGAGATGGATATTTATTTTTTTTTCAAACCAGTCCAGCAGAAGTCTCTACATATTTTCCAGATCATGTGCAAATGTGTGGGAGCTGAAAGTCAGGCAATGTGAAAGGACAAAAAAGCCATTTGGTGATGGGTAATTTGTTTGCACTGCACTGCAGACTGAACCCTGTTTCTGGAAAGGCAGGGATCACAGCAGGATCTTATCCTTACTTCAGCATGTATTCTACCCTGTGTCTCCTCCCCATAAACCCTGGCCTGATAGAAATTCTCTCACACCGTTGTTAGCTTTGGTAAAAGAGGTAAAATTTTATTCCAGCACCTTCAGATTCAATGGGTTAGAAGAAAGGTCCTAAAAAGGCTATTCTGCTCCCCCGTATCTGAAATGGCAGGTAGGATGAGTCTGTCCACATAAAAAGTCTGGCCAGAGGATGAAGTGTGGGTTGTACGGGGCTGCTCCCCAACACTTGGCTGCTTCTTGGTCACATAGACACACCATTTTTTCACATCGGTCTGTCACGTTATCTGCAAAAGAAAATGTGAGCAGAGGATGAGACATTCTGTATCAGACGAAGGCAAGACGCAGTTTTAAGAGGAACAATTCCTTAATAAAGCAATTCTTAGGGAACAGAGGCTGTGGGAGCAGGAAGACAGAAGGACCAACATGTCGTGTTGTGTATGGATCTACCTCTCCACTGTCCTGTCTCTGTCAACAGGTCTGGCCTTACCTGTGACCAAAAGCATCAGAAAGTAGCAGCTAAATGTAAATTGGCAATGCTTATAAAGATCTGCCCAGCACAGAGTGCTCCCCGCTTCTAGAGCTGTGTGAACAATGAGGGTTTAGTTCAGTGGCTGAAGCTAAAAAAGAAAATTATTTCAGCTTAGCCTGAGCTAAAAATAGTCCATTTTCCCTCAGTCAGTCAATTTCCCTTCCAACTCCACCCTCTGCAAATCAGACAAATTTCAAAAGAAAAAGTGATTGTTTGAAAGGAAGAATCTCCAGAGGGACATTCAGAAACCTGGGGACACAGAAGCACCCATTGGGCATCCTTCACTTGTGCTTCATGAGTTGCTCTTACATCTCTCTCTGATCATGGCAGAGGAGACAAGGAGCTCTGCAGCAAGGTCAGGTACCCGATTTTTATGCGTCAGCAGCTAACAAAGCTGATCAAAATCATACGTATGGAACTATTTATAATCAATTCTATGACTACATGACAAGGTAAGGACCATAAGGTACATCAAAGCAACTAGCTCAGGCAGCTACATTGCAAAAGACTGATTTTGGGTTAATGAACCCCATCCCATCTATAGATGGCTATAATGCAGCTGTTGGGCTAATATTACTTAAAAGCACATTGCCTTGTTTATTCGAGGCTGCTGCTATGGGTTATCTAACGCCCACCAAACCCTGCACTAGGCAAAATTTATAGTGTAACTTCATGCCAGTGCACATGGGCTTTGCTCCAAAACCAATTGCAATGAGTAGAGGAATCCTCCCAGATTTCACTAGACTTTGCTGCGTCAACCCTGTATCTGACAAACAAGAAAAGCCCATATTTCTTAAGCTTGTCTGAAGAATCACATGTTCACTGGTAAAAAGTGTTTCAAGGGTCCCACTGATGAGGATTCAGCACTAATGCCATTTTTTTCTTAGCTACTAGTCCTGCCTGATTTCCTCCTTCCTCTCTTCTCCTAGAGTTCTTCCTGTGCCGTGCCAACCACTGTCCGTCTAATGTGAGTACAAGAGTCTGGCTTGGCAGTCATTTCTGTTACAGCAAAATGATTTTTTTGACCAGCCCCCACAACTTACAACCTTTTCTGTATTCCAGATATTTAGTGAATGGAATTTGCCTACAAGTGATGGCACACCTGGACTGAAAAATACAGTTTTGCCCATTTTTTTCATTCCACAAACAAAACTGCCTAACAGTAGCAAAAGGAGAAGTCCCAGCTATTTCTATTTAATTTCCCATCTGCGTTTATGAGACAGTGCCAGGCAATAGGCATTGATTTTTTCTTGCATGGAAAGGACAGTGCAAGCAGTTCTGCTCGTGATGTTTCTGGACGTCATTACCCTAGGCTCAGCAAGCATGCCTGGAAATTTAATTCTTCATCCCTATTGTTTGAATGGGATCAGGCATCAGTCATCTATCTGGACTTCTGTAAGGCCTTTGATATTATCCCCCACAACATCCTTCTCTCTAAATTGAAGAGATATGGATTGACTGTTTGGTGGATGAGGAATTGGTTGGATGGTTACATCCAGAGGGTAGTGGTCAATGGCTCAATGTCCAGATGGAGATCGGTGACAAGTGGTGTCCCTCAGGGGTCCATGTTTAATGTTTAATATCTTCATTAATGACATAGACAGTGGGGTCGAGTGCACCTTCAGCAAGTTTGCAGACAACACCAAGCTGAGTGGTGCGGTCGACACGCCTGAGGGATGTAATGCTATCCAGAGGGACCTGGACAAGCTCAAGAAGTGGGCCTGTGTGAACCTCATGAGGTTCAACAAGGGCAAGTGCAGGGTCCTGCACCTGGGTTGGGGCAATGCCCAGTATCAATACAGGCTGGGGGATGAAGTGATTGAGAGCAGCCCTGCTGAGAAGGACTTGGGGGTACTGGTGGATGAAAAGCTGGACATGAGCCGGCAATGTGTGCTTACAGCTCAGAAGGCCAGCTGTATCCCTGGCTGCATCAGAAGAAGTGTGGCCAGCAGGTCGAGGGAGGTGATTCTGCCCCTCTACTCCACTCTCGTGAGGCCCCACCTGGAATACTGCATCCAGCTCTGGAGCCACCAACATAAGAAGGACACGGACCTGTTGGAACAAGTCCAGAGGAGGGCCACAAAAATGATTAGAAGGCTGGAGCACCTCTCCTATGAGGACAGGCTGAGAGAGTCAGGGTTATTCAGCCTAGAGAAGAGAAGGCTCGGGTGAAACATTATAGCAGCCTTCCAGTGCTTACAGGGGGCTTATAAGAAAGATGGGGACAAACTTTTTATCAGGGCCTGTTGCAATAGGGCAAAGGGTAATGTTTTTAAACTAAAAGAGGGTAGATTTAGACTAGATACAAGGAAGAAATTTTTCACACTGAGGGTGGTGAAACACTGGAACAGGTTGCCCAGAGAGGTGGTAGATGCCCTACTGCTGGAAATTTTCAAGGTCACGTTGGACAAGGCTCTGAGCAACCTGATCTCATTGAAGATGTCCCTGCTCATTGCAGCGGGGCTGGACTATATGACCTTTCAAGGTCCCTTCCAACCCAAACTATTCTATGATTCTATGATTCTATTTTACCTTCACACCTCAGTAAAACCTGATGTGCTGCAGCCTGGGATAGGAAATTTGCCTTCAGAGTGTGTTTCTGTTGTTCCTCCCCGTGGGTGATGTCAGGGGAAGTGAAGCCTGCTGAGGGTTTGTGGAGAGCAGTTGATGGATGCTTCTCAGGCATTGATTTCCTCTTGCATGGAAAGGACAGTGCAAGCAGTTAAGGAATTAATGGCATTTGTTTAATTAATGCTCATTAGCAAGGTCGGAGCCCAATGCGCTCTTATGAGACGTACTTTGCACATGTCTCGTGGGCTCGATGATATGTCACATCCACAACTAGGATTGTTCCTTCACAGCAAAAAGAATCAGGATTTTTTCTTCATATAAAATAGCTAGCGGAAAATATCAGTCCGCTATAGAAATATGGGTACGCAGGAGGGAGGGCAGTTATACATTAAAGCAATACATTCCTTCACCAGCACTTTGTATTTAATAGGTTGTTCTGGCACTTGGAAAAGAGCGACTGTGTGTCGATGTGCTGTGTCCCATCCCATACCTGCTGGCAGATTTTCAGCTGCTGGAGAGGTTGAGGATTGCAGCAGTAGAATATTGTCTTCTGATAAGGTAGAAACAGTCTTCTAATGGTCAAGCAAGTAGCTTTGATGGTATGGGGACAAGTTTTACTCTCATGTGTTTCTTTTCAAACTTTTGAAGTGTTCTACAATGGATTATACCATTAGGGACTTTTTGGAGACTTAGAAACAGAAGTGACAAATTCTAAGACTCAAGTCATCTGGTGTATGTCAAAACAAACTGGTGCAAGCCACTGACAGGCTGTGACTGTGCAATTCAAGACCTTCTTGACTGGGTACCAGCTGTAGAGCTGAGCACAGCCTACACTCACTCTGTGCCCGCGGCACTCGAGAGCATTTGATTTTGCAAGCTTCAAAATCCCTGCTGGAGCCCTAGGGCTTTAAGATGGAGCCCCACAGGATGCAGAGATGCAGGCTGGCACCCTATTTAACTTGTCTTGCAGCCACGCATAATAGCACGGCTCTTCTCTAGCAGTGCATAATGGTAAGTAAAAAAGTGAACAGCCCTGCTGGGGGGAGAGCCAAAGCTGCCATGGGAAGACCACCCCTGCAGACCACTGCACAGCTGTGGGAAGAGGTTGGTGAGGAGCAGACGTGCTTAATGCAAGTGAGTGGAGAGCCTCCAGAGAGGCATCTGCATCCCTGCCAAACTGAGATGGCTTGTGGGCTCCATGGCCCCCACTCCCACTCTTCAGCCTGGGGAGGACTGAGATGCTGCCAAACTGAGATGGCTTGTGGGCTCCATGACCCCCACTCCCACTCTTCAGCCTGGGGAGGACTCAAGTTACCTGGAACGGGTGGTGCTGGGGCTCCAGTCTTCCTTCCAGCTCCGGCTGGGGATTCTTAGCAAGCCTAAAGGTCCAGGCAAGGGGTGGGCAGAAAGCTTGGAGGAGAACGGACATTGCCTAAAGTGGCTTTGAAACCAGCTCAGCATACACAGACCTACCTTGGAGGCCCACAAAGGCCTAGTGCCTGCACAGGAGGGAGCGAAACGAACCCGACATGAGGGAACGTTTCCTTACCGCACCGCACGGCGTTCTGCTCGCACACCCACTGGTAGCGCTGTGCCTTGGGGCTGCAGCCTTCCTTCTCTGCCTTGTCGTAGCAGCAGTCGTGCCTGTGGCAGCACCTGAGAAAGAATAAAAGATAGAGTTTGGGTGCCCTCTTGCACCCTGCACTTTTTGCTCAGGGGTGTTTGCATGTACTCCGCTCACACACCGCTCACGACAGCAACGTTTGCCCCAGCCGGTCAGTAAATTGTCTGTTGATGAACCAAGCGTCCTGGCATCTCTGTGAAAGTTCATATGGCTCAGGAGCTCGTTAATGCCGTATTTGCTCCCATGACCACTGCTTTTTCCTCCGAGCTTTTGCCCTCAGAAAGGCAGGTGTGGTCAATACATGATAATCTCACTGAAAGGGAGCTGAAGCGTTCCTATGAGGTGCATGATCATGGCTCACCGGCTTAGGCTTAAACCCATCCCAGATTTTGGAGCCAGGATGTTTTTTGCCTTCCTCAGCATCACCAAGAAGCTTTATCTCTTCAGTTCACCTGGACCTGCCACACGCTCTTTGGCCCATCCACTTTCTGAGGGCTGGCTACAAACTCATCAGCCTCAGTGGTGGAATTCATATCAGTTAAATTCAGATCCCTAAATGTAAACATCTACATCTAAGGCATTGATCTATACTCCCTTTATGTATGTCTGGGGCACAGTTCATATTATCATACTACAGAGATCTAACATAGGTAAAAATCATTGCATTTGAAAGTGCAATTGCTTTTCATTGACCATAGAGGGGGCTGAGAGTGACTAGCTCAGCCGATGACATTTGTCTTACAGACTAGTCAGTGAGATAATTCCCACTGTCAATTACTTCAGAATTTATGGAAAACTTGACCCCACTTGAATTTTATTCTGGTAGCTTAGGGACTCAAAATACACCGAGAAAAGATTCAGCACTTAGGGAGGTCCTCTGCCAAATAACAGAAGTTGTTTCAGCAAGGATCCAAGGTCAGAGGCTGGAGCCAGAAAGGAGTGATCTTCTGCATTTCCAGAATCTGTTCCTGCAAGATCACTGGGACTATACAGAGAAACCACTCTACTAACTGGGAAGCATCGAGGCAGGCTAATATTAGGGGTAAATGAAGAGCGGATAGCTTTTAGAGGAGCTTGTGGGTCCTCGATGTGAATCTGTTCAAGAGGTTGATGAACTGGCCAAAAGGGAGAATGACTGTGCTGGCTGCCCATAGATTACCAAATCTGGTTGAAGACCTTGATTGTTACCTTCAAGACCTGAGGCCAGTGTACCTGAAAAGCCAATAAAAGTTTGGGATCCATCATTATGTCCCTCTGGAAAAGTGGAAAAACTGTGCAAGAAGGATAAAAGTCCCTTGTGCAGGAAGCGGGGCTTCTCTGGGGACCCGTTGAGAGCTGCCAGTACCTTACCCAGGAGCTCAGGAACATCACGAACTTCATCACCCTCTGCTGCAGGAGGATTTTGCCCTTTTAGAAACTGGTTTACAGATAAGAGGGCTGGTGGGCTCTGTGAGGTGATAAAGCCCAGGAAAAAAACCCCAGGTTTTTAAGTCCAAAGAAGAAGATCCACCACTGACTCAAATTCTAATAAAATCACTGGAAGTAGATCAGGTGAATCACATGAAAGAGACAACAGAATGAGACCAGTCAGATGAAATTCAGCCTTCATGTAACTCCTGTGATTACACACAGGCTGAATTTAGTCCAGTGTGCTTTCCCTACTGACTGAGCTCCCAATTTAGTAGTTAAAAGTAGCAATTTCATCCCACCGATGAGTCTGCAAACTAAATGCCGGGTTTTTTCTCAGCTGACAAAGATGAAACCTGTGTGATGATTATGACCAGACTACTCACTGCATTGTGAAACTTAGAAATGTAAGTTAGCAGTAGCAGACTAGTATCTCTTTCCATGCCAGCTCCTCAAAGGACTTCAGAATGGGACTAAGTATCTAGAAGTTTTTCCCATGAGGAATTACATCAATTGCTGTAATTGAGAAGACCTTATTCATCCTATGGAACCAGTTCTGTTGGACATCACGGCAGTAACAGGCTGGGTCAGATCTTTGTTGGTCCGGTAACACCTCACTCCTGGGCTGGTCCTAAAGAGGTTAGACATGAAAGGCCAAAGGAGAGAAGAATTTGCAGACTTGTGGAAAGTGTGACAGTCTCAGCTTTCTCCAACATTTGAGTCCCTATGCAACGGGTCATATGACAGGGATGGACTATGGCACTGAGCTACGACTAGGGTACCTGTCATCTGGAGGAGTTGCTGTAGCCCATGGCACCCTGGCTAACGTACCTGAAGCTGCAGCACAGCCTCGTCCATCCTCAGGGGGATGATAGATAGCAGAGCAGGCCCGTCATTAGTGTCTCATATATGGGACACAGAGCACAAAGAGGCCTGTAGAAATCATAGGGTTTGTGAGGTCTGGGAAGTGAATCAGTAGCCAAATTGTTAAAGTTGGTATCAGTGATGGAGGAGCGTGGGGAGGAGGAACAACACAAAGGCAGACTGGCAAAGGAGGGAGTTAGGAGACTGTGTCCCAAGGAAATAAAATTGCTTTTCATGGAGAGCCAGAGGGAAGAGAAAAAGAGGTAGGAGAAGTGAAAACAGATCTTGGAGGGGGCAAAAGGTGGTCTGTGAATCAGGCAAGGACAAGCAAATGAGCACTAGAGAGGTGTACTAGCTAGCTGTGAGAACTTGCTGCTCCTTAGCTGGCTTGGCAAAATCAGGGGGATTGTATAAATTCTGCAGGACCACAGGACTTGGAGCACAATGCTGCTTCCCCTTATGCCAGTCGCTCCTGATGATACCCATAACTGCAGCAGGGTGACACGTAGGTTACACCAACACAAAGTGAGAAGACTTTGGCTCATGTTTTATAAACACCTCTTTCAGATGCACTGAAAGAACTGCCAGGGAATGAAAACCGAGGAAACCTATCATTGTCCTTTGCCATCTTCAGCTGGTCCCCTCCTGTCTGGAAATGTCCTTTCCTACACCTGGGTCAGAGCATGGCGTTAAGCTTTTAATAACCTGCTAACGCTCAGTTACACCAAAGCAAACAGTCAGCCAACATGATGGCAGAGCACTGGTCAACAGGTATGGAAAACAAATACAACTGTGTCGTCTAGTTAGTAAGCAACCTATTCATCACGTCCGGGCTACGAGACAGACCTAATGGCTACACACAGCTCCGGCTGGCCCGCAGGGATCAGCTGGCCAGACCCCTGCCGTTGAGTAAATGCCATTAAGGTAAGAATTTGTCACGTTGTGTGTGTGTGTCACCTTAACAGCACAGCCACCACTGTGCGTCCTTTTGTTTTGCTTTAACTCAGCAGCTGAGGGGAAATCTTACTCTTCCCTATGAGTTTGCCAGGACTTAGATGAGCCATATATGCCACCCTGCCTTTCATGGCATCGGGTGTTTTCAGGGAGATGCTGAGCACCTTCAGGTCCTGCTTTACAAAATGGGTGCTGCAGCAATCCGGGGGAACAGAAAGGGGAAGGAGAAACAAATCTATTGACTTTATGCAGAAGAGATGCTATTATGTCTTGAAGTGATGGGGCTGTGAGAGGGGAACAAAAGGGAAAAGGTAATTACTGAAAACACCACATCAAAGTCAATGGAATAAACCTTATAAAAGGATTACCCACTCGATGGCTTTTTTTCTTTTCCCATAAAAGAGAGGTGCTTAGAAGCACTCTAGCCTTGTCTAGACAGATTGACTGAATTACTCACAAGAAAATTACTCCTTTTGTAAGGGTCTCAGTAACAAACCTAGAAGTGTCAAGGGGGTGAGTAATTTCAAACAGTGTTTGTCACCCACCGCCAGTAGTTTTGCCACTCCGCTGCTTTCTTTTTTAGAATGGTAAATATGGAAAATAATGTGGTCACTTTGACAGGCATGGGGTACTCAACCACACTGATTTTTGCAGTAATTCTCAGTAACAGATATCAGAAGATTCTTCGAGCAAACATAAAATGGAAATTTTTAGGGCAAAATCTAGTGGGGCATTGCCAATTCTTCCTTGCTAATAACCTAACTAAAAACCTTTCTGGGTTTTTTTGGTGTTTGGTATTTTTTTTGTTTTGTTTTGTTTTGTTTTTTTTTTCAGCCAACCATTGCAGCTAAGGAATAATACTGAATGCACTTAAAGGATCAAACTTCCTTTTTACAAACTATCTGGTATTTTGAGGCATTTTCAGTTGCAGAGTCCTCCTGTGTTGCCATTAGGATAAAATCCACATCCCATGGAAATCACACGGCAGCAGAAACACTGGCTGATGAACACATAGCCATATTTTACTCTCTATCTATTTTTCAGGAGTGCTGACCACTTGCATCTCCCAGAGTCACCTAAACTTGGGGGTCACGCAGTGTCTATGGAAAACAGCTTTTAGGTGACTCCACTCAGCCTTTTGGTAAAAGCACTCCAAATTAGTGAAGCTGTGTTTTACTTTCAAGGCTTGATTATTAGCGTCGGTAAAAGGCTATCAAAAATAATAGACATGTTTATAGACACTGCTGTAGGTAGTGATAAGCAGGTCAAGTGATATTACTGAAAATTAAAAGTAATCTCTACACCTGGAAGCTATGACACTTTGTAGGCAGTTACTCATTATTTGTAAGTCCCATATTGACTGTTTCATAGATGAAATGTTTCATAGGTACAAACCAGGGATGTGAAGAGAGGGCTTTGGGAGTGAAACTTCTGTGTTAATGAAGACATCTCCACTAGTTTTAAGGGACACTTGCTCTCTTATGCCCACAGAGGAGTTGGCTTTTAAACTTGGCCTTTTTTTCCTTTTTCTGTCCTGCCAATTCAGCAAAAGTTTGGTTTTGTAGAAAGGTGAAATGTCTCCAACAGCTGGATATTCTGGAAAGCTTGGTTTCCTTCCCAGTGAGCTGCACGCTGCCTTCACCCCTGCTAAAAGCAGGACTTGCTTATCGGTAACACCTGCACCTGTAGATAAATGGACTTGCATGCTCTGTCTTTGAGGTTTAAAATCAGACAAGATTGCAAATAACGGGCTCAGAGCACACAGGAGTCCACCCTGATCAAGATTTACATGTATGCTAATCGCAAAGTACAAGAAAGAAACCTTTGATCGGAACACCTCCTAGACTCATTGCTTTTAGCCTCGGGAATAACAAGCACAGCATCTTCCCCACTAACAAAGAAGAGGCGAAATAACACCATGCTCTACCCTGTTGTTGTTCTTCCTTGGTTCAGCACGAACTAACAGGCAATGAAGGCAACAGGTTTGATTACTCCTTGCAATGATCTGGATTTCTTCCAGATAATAAACTGTGATATTCCCATCGCTGCCATTTTCAGGACCTGGGTGAAATAACCCTCCAAATATGTTGGTCACTCCCATTTTTTCAGGCAGAGCTTGCTCTCTATCAATAAACATGCCGCTGTTTCAGGAAATCATATCCTGGTTCCTCCTTTGCCCTCCACCCCACATAGTACAGGGTCCCAAGAGCTGCTCTCATCCAGAAGGTGGTTAAACCCTCATTCAAACCCCAAGTGATACCTGGGTCCTCACTCACAATTCCCCAGTGCTATTCATATATACTAAGTTCCCCCTCCACAAGGCAGTAACAAGTCCATGGAGTCACAGGAGTATGAACAGGGAAGGCTGGGGAGATCTGCACTGCTTCTGGACACTTAGTTGAGGTTCTTCTTACCAGTCTGTTTTGTCTTTAGGCCAGCCTTGTCCTCCCAGTCCACAGTAGCATCCATAGCCAATGTATGCCAAGGGAGACCGTCCCGTGCCACACGATATAGCTCCCGCCAATTCGATGATTCCTCGGGTGTGCAGTGAATGGGATTTTCCCAAAGCACCTTTCCAAACTGCAAAGACAGAACATGGCTTCACACACAGATTAAACACGCCTGACGCTGATTTTCTTGAAGTCCTTTAAGGGAGGGATTTTTTTGGTCTTGACTGGTTGGTTGGGTGCAGCCTTGGACAATCTGGTTAGCCATGACATTCACCCTGCAAAGGGGACTCTGCAGGGGCCTCACCTGAGGGCTGGGCTATCCAGGAGGCAGACACAGAACTCTACCCAAGCAGGGTGTTTCTGCCAAGGGAGCTCAGCTCAAGCAAGACTTACTAGCTCTTGTGTGCTAGTGTGCGATTGCGGCTATATTGCACCTGGGAGCAACGTGCCTGGCTTTGCAGATGACGGAGCCCGAGCTGTTAAGCTTTGCAGGGCCTGTGGCAGCTACCATGCAGATCCAGCTGGGCTTCACTGCACCCCAGAGCTCCCAAACCTGGGAAAGCTTACTAGCTACGCTGTGGTCCCAAGTGAGACGGAAAGCAACAGAGGACAAGCACACAACCAGACCTAACCTGGGCTCTACGGAAAAAAAAAAGAGGTCTCTATGTTGCCCAAGATGTCTTATATTATACAAGTTACCCCCACTATTCAGCATATTTTAGCTCATTCTCTGGATGGCAAAGAGCTGACTGTACTATTACTTTGTATACAGGGATAGCTGCAAGTCCCCAAGCCTTTAAGGTATAGTTTGTCAAGGATAGTGTGCCTACGTTAGCCAAGATGTATGTATACCGGCTTTCTTTTGAGCATTTGGAAGTGCTGGCAACATTCACATCTGCTTCCGTTATTACATTCCATTTAAGCTGTAACATCAGGTTGGCTGCATTAATTTGGAAAAATAAAGAAAAGGAGCTCTGTGTCAGCTGAAGTGTGCGGATGGCCACCCAAACCGGTCTGGAGTTTTTTGAGTTACAAGTCTTTCAAAGAGTGTCGTGATTTCACATGTTAATTTGCAACTTCTGTAGAAACCACAAGCTCTACCTGCAGTAACTGTTACGGAAACCAAGAGTATCCTGCCCCTAATACTCAAACCACTGTCATGCTCAGCTGAAAACATTGATGCTTATCACGTTAACGATAGCAAAAGACAGGAGTATTTTTTGCCTGGGTTTGCCGTGAAGGACCAAGCGTGCTTTGCGCTGCTCTGTGGTGCGTGGCAAAGCTACTCACCAGTACCATCAAACCCCTCGGACCGACTGCCCAACCCATCTGTTCGTCCCACCCATGCACAGCCGCTCCGAAAAGAAAAGCTTGCCTGCACGGGGAGGGGGGGCTTTTTGGCAGGCTGGGATGAAGAGGGCAGTCACGCCTGGGAGCTGGGAACCCGCCACCCAAGTTTCTTTGCCACCTGCCCCAGGCCATTGCAGCACGCTTGACCTCCTCAAAGTGCTGTGCAAACACGGACTAATTAATCCCCTAAACCACCCGAGGACTCAATACTATTATTAAAACCATTGCTTTCCTTTTAAAACCTTGCCTCTAATCCCCTTCCTTGGGCCTCTCCCCGCATCTCCTGGGCTGGCTCACCCTCCCAGCCTCATCCAAACCCCCTGCAAGGGCGCAGAGGGTCTCTCCCCGTGAAGGACACGGCAGGGCTTTGCTCCCTCTCTGCAGCCCAAGCCCCCAGCAGGAACGAGCGCTTCCCTCCACCATTTATGCCCCTGCAATTGGCACTTTGGGCCATCCCAGCATGGGGGCCGGGAGGGGGGGTTGCACAGCTTCTTTATGCTTCCCGGGGCATTCCTTGGGGATTAAACGCACATTCCTGAAAAAGTAACCGCGCTGCTCACCTAAACACTGCTTGAGTGTTTGGGTTTCGTGCTAAAAACGCATAAGGTGAGTGTTATTCGAGACTAAAGAGACAACCTATTTCCCTTGTCTAAACAGCCGGCGCTCTGGAGTTAGAAGCCGCCTCAGCTCTCAGGCACCCCAGGGGAAATCACAAGCTCTGGATTTTGGGTTAAAAATTGTGCTTTTTCAACCTGTTGCAGTTTGCAGACCCAGAAAATGTTCCAATGGGGACAAAAACTTCTTTGTAGGCATTCAGGCCTCCTGAAGAGCAGACTGCATTGGTTTTTAGCTGTCTCTCGCTGGCCTCTTAAGCCGGGACTGCTAGGCTTGGTCTGTTGGCCGCTGGCTGAAAACAGCGGAGGCTGGTGTAAGGTAACTGCGCCTCACCCAGAAGAAGAAAGGCCATTCTTCTTTTGGGGATATCTCTGAGGATCAAGGAGCTGTAATTACAGTGCGCGGCTGCTCGTGAAAGCAGAGAGAAAGCCCCAAAGGGAATTTAGTCCAGAAGTTGGTGCTTCGGGCTGCGCACTCTGCGAGAGATGGAAATAACATGGGCATCCAGGTGGCCTCTGATGTTCCCATTTCGTTCTTTGAAAGACAGCTGGGTTTTGAGCTGACAGTGGGTCGCTGCAGCTGAGAGGTCAGCCCCAGCAAGTACGTTTCAATATTCAGGTGCATGGCCAATAACTTGGCCAAAGAACTGAAACTGCTTTTTCTATGCTGGGCGGCCAAGCCAATGCAGCTTGGAAAGCCTTGAAAAAGCCGGCAGCTCCACAGCAGCCTGCATTGAGCCTCATCTCCCATTAGGGGTACGTCCAATCATTAGCTATACTACTAACAGGGCGCCTTAGCAGAGAACATACCTGAAGGGAGGTGAGCAGATGTGGATCTGACAACTTATACTTTCTATTTCCTGCTTAAATGGGCAGCCTTAGCTGTAGATTAAAGCAACATTTGGGGGTTTATTTTCAAACTGTACTGCAGGTATAACCTCAGACCTGCCAGTTTAGCGTTGTGGTGCCTCTGTGTGTAGGGGCTTTACATTAGCAGACATTTATGGCTTTTAACAGGCTTTTAAAAAAGTATTTTAAATTGAGATTAATTGAAAACTGCCTACTCCATGGTCGCTGATACAGAAAGAGGGTATTTCTATGAAGAAACACAGAAGCCAACAACTTTGTGGCAGAAAACTATCCAAAAAGAAAATGACCCATGTTTACACAGCTCCAGCTCTGTAAACTGCCAGGGAAGCGAAGCGGGCAGGCAGCTCCCTTACACAGCCCCTCGCTATAAAGTTGAAAAGAGTTGAGCAGCGCTTTTATTCTCACTTGGCCAAACCACACCAAGGTGCCTTGCTGTGAAGCAGGCAAAGCTGACGGCAAGGGGAGAGGCTGTCCCGGGACGAGGAGGGGAGGCATGGGGAGGGAGAGGGAGCGAGAGGTGGGACTCACCTGCCTGAAGCAGCAGCAGCAGCAGCAGCAGACGGGATCCCATGGGGAGATCGCTCCCGTCCTCCTGCACGCCGGGGTTCAGCCGCCGGGATGGTCGGCAGCACCTCGCCAGGCTGCCCAGCGAGCTGATGTGTGGGTGTGCTTAACAATCCTCCCGGGCTGCTGCTCCAGGGTTTATATAGACGTGGCTCTGCGCCCGTCTGAAGTGAAACACCCTCTTCTGCGATGGCCCTGAGCCCCAGCCCAGGTCCAGTCCGTCCTCGCAACGGGCTCCTTGCTGCGCGGGGAGAGGGCGAGGGCTGGCTCTGTTTGCCTACCATCGCCTTTGGGAGGGAGGGGCTGCTGGAAGGGCATTAGGCTGGCGGTCCCCGGGACAGCCTCAGACACCCAGGCACTAAGCCGGGCTCCTTCTATAAGCTGTTTGCTTACAGACCCTGCTTAACCTCTGAGTAGCTGCGGAAAAGGGAAACCTGCAAACGGGCTTTCTGCGGCTTGGGCTCGCTGCTGTGGCGTCCCCTTGGCAAGGATTTTCTCTTTTTATAGATCACTCTTTCCAGGGTAATTTTTGTGGTTTTTTTTTTAAATTATTTTATTTTAAGACTGATTATTTTTCATGTTTAAAAAAGGAGAGACAAAACTATAAAAATCCAACAGAAAGAATACTGTTAGGTGCAAGTATCTAATTATAAACTGACCAGCAGAGCTAATTCTGCGCCACTCCCGAGGGAAAAATACCCTCTTGGGCTGTTGCTGCACCTGACCGAGGCTAATTAATTTCTTGACGACTCATCAGTATGTGGCTCCCAGCCGTGGCAACTGACCAGAGGGTGGGGACGGTCCCCCCGGGGCCACCCGTGCTGTGGTCACAGCAGTCAGCTGGATCAGCGAGGTGGCCTCCCCGTCACACAGCCTCCGCTTGTGCAGGGCAGCAGGCAACGAGAGCGGGAGGGATGGCCACGGTTATTTTGCCTTTGGGGTTGAAACAGCTTCACCCCGCCCTGCAGGGCTTTAAAACTCCTGCCTTGCTTGGTACAGCAGCCATCCATCTGCCTTGTCGGGGTCTAAGCATCTGCCCCTTCCCCAGGGTGGGCATGATGGGCCGGGCTGGCTGCTCTGCTGGGAGAGGGAGAGGAGGGGGTGAAGGCTGCTCGCCCCTTCCCCTGCACAGCCCGGGCCCTTCTCAGCAGCACCCCTTGCCTGACTTCCCCGTGGTAAAGCTGTGCGTCTCTTCTCAACGGCATGGTTTTAAATATTTTCTTGCTAAATATTGATACTGGAATCAAAGGTCGGCAGCATATCATTTACGGGGCTGCCTTCCGTGGAGACCAGCCCCGCCGCAGCAGCTGGTGCTCTTTGGCGACCAAGTTTTCAAGATTGAGTGTATATCAGGCGCCTTTGGTACAGGGCAAACGAGATGTCAGAATTGGGCAAATCTCATGACAACTGTGAGCCTGAAATCCCCTGCCCGCCACTGCCTCTGCCACGGGCCGAGTGCTGGCAGCAGGGGCGGGAGGAGGGTGAAGCAAGCTGCTCCGTGCCCTGGCTCCTCCACATCGGAGGGGCTCAGGAGGAGCTGTGCTGCTTACACCTCCTCCCTCGGAAACTCCCTTCAGTAATTATACATTTACTCAAGTAATAATGCCAAATCCTATGTATGTGAGCTGTTGTTGGCTAATATTTAACCTTAAGAATATAAGTTTGCAGAAGGAGGATGCTGGAGGGCGGGTGTGCTATATTTGAGGCCTCTGTGGATGCAAGTCCTCAAAACGGGAAGTGCAAAGAAGGTGGCAGGCTTTGAAACACCATGTGGGGCCTGGCTGAACAAGACACCCTGTTAGAGCAAGCTCCATCCCTGACAGATGCCTCGTGGGCCCCATTCTTAAGCGGGGACCAAGGAGGAATTGTGACGAACATCTGTAGATGCTTTATGGGATTCCTGAGGTCCCCAAGCCTGCCAAAGTGCCTTCAAGTGCCCAGAGTGTCTACTCTATGACTTGGATTTATCAGAGTCATTTGGGTTTGCAAACTTATATTTAATCTTGTTCTTTCAAAGCCTTCCTGAATTACAAACCTGATTAAAAAAGGCATTAGAAATTTTCAGACCACAGTTTATCGTCTTCTCTTTCTCACAGTCTCCTGCCCCCAGATAATAGATGAGGTTTCTGTCCCCACTTCAGCAATAAATACAAAGTAAAGAAATACAGGCTCCTTTGATAGCCAACTGCATCTGCAATGTTGGAAGAAGACTTTTGCATGGTATTAGGGAGGGATGCCCGAATTCAAACTTAAAATGGGAAGCAGAATTAATGTATTATTTCCTTGTGATGGTTCCACACTGCTGACTTGTCAGGTTTGTTATTTATCTGTGCAACTACTGATTACTGTTGCCTAAGTTAATCAGCATATTTATTAAATAGTGCTAATTTATTAAGTGCTAATCGTGGTCTTACTACGTTATGGCAAGCGCACTGGCATCACAAAAGCATTTTTATTACCGTTTAGGGAAACAAAATGAATTCCCTGATCTCACTCCTTCCCATGCGTTTTTTCATGTTACCTGTGTGAGCTCCACTTCTGACTAGTAGCGAGAGGCAGCACACGAGGGTGTTGGATCTCATCTCAGCAAACTGAGCTATACAGGCTACTGGCTCTCCGAAACTGCACAGGGAATAAACTTACTTTGAGCCTGAGGTCACTTGCATGGGGTAATCAAGCTGTAGTGTTGGAGGGCTCTTTCTTCAGATGAACTCAGAGGTCTTGCAAACAGAGTTCCCTTGGTTTGCAGCACCAAAGCAGCTGGCCCTCAGGGATGATACTACCTCATGCTCTTGGGCTCCCTATTGTTGAAAGACACTATTAGGGAAAAGTTTTCAGCTGAAGGGGAGAAGAATGTATAAGGACTCCACAATTTTTAATGACGTTTACCCAATGAGGTTCAAGATGTCAAATGTTCTTGTAGAAGCCAGGCCATCCACATCCCACAGAGGCTGTTCTTCCTCAAATGAAATATCCAGCCATCTCTGTGGATGTCACCATCAACCACAAGAAGAGGTCTCTGGTCAGCATCAGCAGATTCATCGATGCGTTTGCTGCCCAGGCCAAGGGCTTTTCCCACGAGGGGCAGCGGAAGCTTTCCTGCAATACTATAGGCGTTAGAGGTTCCCTAAAGGAACTGCCCCCCCAAAGGCTGGTTTATAGGAGGACGACTAAAGAGACTCAAGGATACAGCATGACAGTTTGGGTAGTGGGAGTTAGAAGATAAAATCAGTTCTAAAGGGAAACAAACTGCACATTACCTGTTCAGAGGCAAAAAACACCGATATCTAAGACTGCCACATGATTTGTGGTGACATTACCATTTACATAAGCAATAGAGTTAATATAACAACATAATAAGTAAACAGTCTTATTTAATATCATCTTGCATGGAAGGTCTGTGCATGCTTTAGTCAAACTTTGATGAGGAAAGACAACATTGTTATTATTTCCAGGTTATAACTCAGCCCCAAAAGAAAAGGTTTTTTAAGTGGCTCCTGGTTTGAGGCTATCCAGTATGTATCTCCTTGAGCTTCACTGCTGCTGTGCCCTGGGTCTCATCTTGATGGTGGGATTTCTGAATAGTGAAGCTGGAAGGCTCCCGCCTGCAGCACCCTCTCAAAGTCAGTGCCTGCTTTTGTCTATAGTCAGTCACATGCACACACGCACCCCCTCAGGTGATGGAGAAGTAAGGTCACCTCTCTCAGGCTTCTGCTGTGACAGTTTTCTCCCAGCATGGTCTCAGAAGGTGGTGTCCTGAGCTGACTGTGGGGGACCTTCCCCTCAGAAGTCATTTCCACATGAAATGTGCCCCTTCTGCACACTTGCTTGCACTCCTCCCAGGATGGAAGGGACCTCACGATCTACATGTATAATGCTGCTGGAAGGAAGGCAGGCAGACCTGACATGGGTCCTGTGCTTGGGATCAAGGAAATCTGACCACTTGGGTGGTAGATTACAAGAATGCTGTCAGAGTATGCAGGGATGAAATGAGGAAAGCCAAGGCCTCCTTGGAATTAAACCTGGCAAAGGATGTCAAGGTCAACAGGAAGGGGTTTCTTCAAGTACATTGGAGGCAAAAGGAAAACTAGAGAAAATGTGGGCCCGCTGTTGAATGAGACAGGGGCCATGGTGACAGGTGGTGCAGAGAAGGCGGAATTACTGAATGCCTTCTTTGCTTCAGTCTTTATGGCTCAGGCCAGCCCTCAGGAGTCCCAGACTTCACAGGTAACAGAGAAAGTCTGGAGGAAGGAGGATTTTCCCTTGGTTGAGGAGGATCAAGTTAGAGATCAGTTAAGTAAACTGGACATCCACAAGTCCATGGGTCCTGATGGGATGCACCCGCAAGTGCTGAGGGAGCTGGCAGAAGTCATTGCTGGGCCGCTCTCCATCATCTTTGAAAGGTCCTGGAGAACAGGTGAGGTGCCTGAAGACTAGAGGAAAGCCAATGCCACTCCAGTCTTCAAAGAGGGCAGGAAGGAAGACCTGGGAAACTACAGGTCAGTCAGCCTCACCTCCATCCCTGGAAAGATGATGGAACAACTTGTTCTGGGCATCATCTCAAAGCATCTGGAGGAGAAGAAGGTTATCAGAAGTAGCCAACATGGATTCACCAAGGAGAAGTCATG
>VYXH01009239.1:172656-188630 GCA_013397275.1 Burhinus bistriatus | reverse complement strand
CTGGAGAGGGTACACCAGAGGGCCACGAAGATGATTAGAGGGCTGGAACATCTTTTCTATGAGGAAAGGCTGAGGGACTTGGGTCTTTTTAGTCTGGAGAAGAGAAGACTCAGAGGGGATCTCATCAACACTTATAAATACTTAAAGGGAGGGTGCCAGGAGGATGGGACCAGTCTTTTTTCAGTGGTGCCCAGTGATAAGACAAGAGGTAACAGGCACAAACTTGACCATAGGAAGCTCCATCTAAACATGAGGAGGAACTTGCTTACTTTGAGGGTGGCAGAGCACTGGAACAGGCTGCCCAGAGAGGTGGTGGAGTCTCCGACTCTGGAGACATTCAAAACCTGCCTGGACACCATCCTGTGCAACCTGCTCTAGGTGACCCTGCTCTGGCAGGGGAGTTGGACTCGATGGACTCGATGATCTCCAGAGGTCCCTTCCAACCCTTGTGATTCTGTGAAATGATGGATAGTTGAAGCAGGGGCGGATGTGAGATGTTAAGGGAGCAGTAGCTTCTTCTTTGTTAGCATTGCTGGACGTGGGGCAAACATACTGTTGGCCATGTGCTAGGGAAGAGCTACACTACCCCAGCAGGCTCCTTTCCGTCCTCATGACTGCCTCTGGCCCTTGTGAAGATCTGTTACCCCTCAAGCTCTCTTCGTAACACACAAAGCCCAGAGCTGCATTCTTTCACATATCCCTTCCCAAGGCATGGGGAGAGGGGACACAACCCATGGAAGGGACATGGGGTGCAGGTGTCCCCTCATTGTCTTCCTGCTCTCTCATTAGGTGGACAGCGGTTGTGAGGGAGTACAGTCACTGCAGGGGGGACTGGCCCAGCTGCCTCGTCCTTTTGTCACTGGAAATATCAAGGCTTTTCTGACTTTAACAGTCTTATTATCCCAAGTGTTAGTGACACTACCTATTATGCTCTTCAGAGCATTCATTTCCTAGTCTGGTCTGCGGTAACTCCCTTTTTGCTGCAGAGCAAGCAGTCATTCTGCTGCCTGCAGGACAGGCTCACTCGGGAATAGAGAGGCTCTTGTGTCCTCCAAAAACCATCGGGCTTCGGTGGACATCACGTAACCTATTGCATCTGTCAGGGCAATGGGGCCATGACTCCAAAAAAGTTTTCAAGACTGCAGTGTCCCTTGGCCACAGGTAGCCAGGACATCAGGAACGCAACGTGCCCTGGCAATGAGGAGCATGCTGCCATCACCACCTGGGGGCATTGCCATAGGTACAAACCAGGGAGAAGAGCATCTCCTTGGAGCCACGTTGAGCACTGCCTGTAGTGATGCAAAGGGATGAGTGAAATCAGGCATACATTATCAGCTGAGCACCCTTAGACAGTTGGCCCTCATTTTAGAGCCCTGGTCACATTTGCCATTTAAAAGAGAGGATATATTACCAGAATTAAAGTACACCTAAACAGGAACAGGCTGAATAAAGGCACCTTATTTTTTTAATTATTATTATAGATATAATATAATATAATATAATAAATAATGACACCACCTCAGGCTGCTTAGTTTGCGAGATCCACCAAGCGGCTGGACTACTTCATCCGACAGGAGGCCCAGGGAACACACACACACGGAGATGAACGTATTCTCTGACATCCAAGACAAGGTCCTGAAATGCCTCTGAGTTCCCTGAAAAGGAATGGCTAACATAAATGGCTGTGTCCATTTAACAGGAACCCTGTCAGATACAAAGCTAGAAGACCAATGATACCAGTTCATGCCAATGACGCGAAGATTCATGATACTCATCCAGGCTCTGAAGCCCATTAGAACACTTGTTTCTATGTGTCAGTGTTTCGAACTCTGTTGTTCAAATTCATGAGCAGTCCTCAACAGAGTAAAATTACATTGGTCTTTTCTGGTTGTAAAGATAATGTAAACAGGTGTGTTCATAGCTCCTCCTGGGAAACAGAGCAAGGGATAGCCCGGGCGGGGAAGGTGTAATACAGATAAGGAGCACATAAAATTCTTATTCCAACTTTGCAAGTACATTTCAACCCTGACTATTCTAGACCACGATCCTCACTCAGTTCCGTCAGTATATTCCAGTGCTGCCTATCTATGTAGTCTGCTGTGCACTGAGTCATCTCCTCCAAATGCTGTCTGCTTTAGCTTCTCATTTCCCCGTTGTTCAGGCTTCATCTTCCTTTTTTTCAGTTGCTAAAAGTTTTCCTTTTGTCCCAACTTAGCACTTTCACCTACAACACCATAAATAGCTTGAAAACTCATGCTGGTACTGTCTCAAGCCTCAGGTACCAACAGAGACAGAAAAGTGGTTTTTTATTGAAGGCCTCCATTCATAACACCAGTTGGACCTGTCTAGATCATGGAGCATTTGGGAGCTCTGAATCTTCCTCTTTTAAGAAGATGGGCAATTGGAGACTTCCTGAAGAAAAGGAGATATATGTTACACTATGTCCACTCCATCATCCAGACTGCTTTATTAGGATGCATCCAGCGTACAGACTAGTGGTATATAAAAAGAAAGTCAACAATGGGCTAAATTTTAGGTGGTGTTCCGACTCCTACAGGAAATGTGAAATCGAGCATTCCCTGAAGGTGCCACTATGATGATTCACAACCTGCTTTCCTGTAGCCCTATTGAAGGCTGGCCACGACCTCAAGGTTACTGCTGTAGATTTATTAGGAGGGACACTAGAGAACAAGGGTTTAGCTGCTCTTTTCTCTTGCCATCAACCAGCACTGCATATGGCAAGTTTCTAAGTGTTCCTGGAATCCCTCTGCTGTCAGTCAGGCTTTTGTTAACTCTTACAGAGACAAATGATTAAGCTTATATTTATTAAAGTACTTGACTGGGAAACTCCTCTTTACTATTTCCCCAATCCCAATCCAAATTATCAAGCCCAAATTCAAATACCGTACTTGGTTTATGCAGTTAATATTGTTGCACAGGCCCTTCAAACCCTTTCTCTTCCTATACAAACATACATCCCTGTGCCAACACTCAGATTTGCCACCACCACCTTATTTTTATTTCATGACTCATCACCACTTCGCTCCCGTAGAAATTGTCGTCTTCTGGGTTTCATACTTGGTATATAAAAAGGTTTGGAAAAAAAGAAAAGGAAAAAACATCAGCATAGTCAAAAGAGCTCCACCTTTCAGGAGGAAAAGAGGAGACGGCTCTGCAATTTGTTCTGCCGGGGAGGCAATGCTCTGAGCTGCTCACTGTGGTCACCTAGTTGGTTTGTGTTTCTTTCCTTTCTGACCAGCCCCCAGCCGAGGGCATGCTGCGTGCATTACATCTCATCTGCAGGCTTTCTGCTTTTAGTGGGTAACCAACCACATCTTCCGTCCCAGTGCCAGTCCTTTTCTCCCTTCCACGACAATGATTTATCTGATCAGAGCCTGTACCTTTGTGCCCAAGGACAGGTTAGGTGAGGACTGGATGCTGCTGTGCTCTGAAATCTGAATAGTTTAGTGCCTCGTGTGACCAACAGCCCTCAAGCCACAGTGAGGAACTGCCAACACAGGAGGCTCCCAGCCCCAGACAGATCTCATCAATTCCCAGTAAAACTGCCTCTTTTATGCTGAGCAAATAATCCTGACACGGCATTTTGGTTATGGTTTCATGTAGTCATTTGCTCACTAATATAGGAAGATTTCAACCTTTACCTGGCTCACCTGACTGTTGCTCATACCAGTCCTGGACTTTACTGTAAATTTAAGACCACACTGAAGGACATAGATAGTGTAATTAAAATTGTAAGTGTTAATTTATCATTAATATGTTGTTGGTTGTGACGTGGTGGAACGAGACAGCAGGCTGCGCCTGCTGGAATGCCTTATCACTTCATTGGTACCAGTCACCGCTTGGGAGTTCAGGAGTTCACCCAGTTCCCAGCACACCAAGAAAACTGCCTACAGTAAGAATGCTTGTATTGTTAGCAGGAAAAAGATCTGCAGTGATAAAGAAGTGGGTAAATTCATGTAGAATGTTTGGCCTTCTAGGCTGGGCAGCAAAGAGTAGGTCAACTCTATATAGCCCCAGTTAAAATGGCTCCGTTCAACTTCATTGCATTTTCCCACAGTTAAACCATTCCTTCCCACTTTGCTCCATTGTACAGTTGGACGTTGTGTATTTTCATTGTCTCTTTCTGCATCTCGTCCCCATGCATATATCCCACTGGACGTCAAGTCCCTGATCTCTCTCACAGTCTTACTTGCACAGTAAGAAGCATCCCTCTCTGCCTGGAGGCACTCTTCTCGTTCCCAACAGCTCTGATACATGTTGCAATGAGCTCCTGGACTCTCCAACATAAGATTTACTAAGGTTTCAGTATCTTCATAAGCGATGCTATATTGGACACTCAATCCATATGGGACACATAAGAAGATGAAGCTTCTCTTTCCTCCAGTCAGAAGAACAAGTGTGAACACTGGTAAAGCTCATGCAACTTCTTTGCCTACTCACAGTAGCTTCTGCCTGGAAATTAGCTCACAGGTGGTTTGACTGGTATTTACTTCTACTTCTCTTGGACTGAGGACATAGATTTGTTTGGTTCTCAAATTCTCCTGTTAGGCAGGCAGCAATATTACAATATGACAAGAGCTACAGACGTGGTGTTTTTGTGGTGACTTTTCCAGATTTGTGTCATAGACCCTGGTGATGAGCAGGTCTGCCACATATGATGTTGCACTTATGCCTCAAACATTTTAGTTTTGCTTTGTTGGCTCCTTCTAGGAGACACGAGTCATTCAAGCAGTTGTCCTCACAGTAATACAAATTTTCATGGTAGATGACATTCTAATATACCAGCTACTGTGCTGTGAGGGTTCATATATTCCCTAAATCAGCTCCCCAGGGGCTTTCTCAACCCCTCTGCCCTGTTACTGGTGTTCTTAACACGGTAAGGGAGCACTCTATCCAAATTGCTGATACTCATTTTTGGCACCAAATTGTAAGAATATCGTGGCTTTTCCTCAAATCAGATCATATTTCTTTTGTTGTATGCATCCAGCAGTCAACTCTTTAGGGTGTTTTGTTTAAATTGTTTAAATCCTAGGCAAACATGCATCTTGGCTGAGTTTCCTTGGGCCTTCAAAGCTGATCACCTGGCTTTAGGTACTTCAGGACAAGGATAACGTCTATTTGCTTAAATTCTTCCATTACCTTAGAAATACAGTTTTGTTTGTTTGGCTTTGGTTTTTTTCCCCTTCAATAAGTACTCTGTGAAGCTCTGCTGGAATGAGTGACACAAGCAGTCTACTTCTTGGAGTAACTTATCCAGAAGATGTTACTTGTTTTCTTTCCAAAGCATTAAAATTTTTTGTGGCTTTGCCACACAAAAGCCAAAATTGCATGCATGCTCTTCGAGTAGCACTTGTTTTGTTTGTAAATCTACTGACGGCACCATTTGCCACCCATTTGGTAAGTTCAACTGTAAATAAATACATCCATCAATCAAAACATTTCTCAGTAATCTATTTGCTGGTATTTTAACCTTTATAATTTTCCTTGGAATTGCAGTTTGGCTTTCCCTGGTGGAGTGATAGTTAGGCCACTGTCAAGTAGTTTAAATTTGGCTTGGCAAGTTTGCTATCCTCCCTTGCACAGCGCTGAGCACGTCTTCACACATTCAACCACTGCCAAATTGCGTGTTTGGTGCTTTGTTTCCTGTTTGTACAGGGAGCATTTTTTCTGAGACTACTACTGAATTAATTTTTGCTTATCTGCACTATGTCAATGCTAGATATGACCAAAATGTTGTTTTCTGAGTCACTGCTTACTTTCTTTAAAAAAACCACTTTTTCATTCATTTTCTTCTCTGTGTAACTTTTCTGGCTACAATTACCGTACTTGTCTAGTAAAAGAACATTTCTGAGTTTGCAGTTCTTAATTCCTACATGTGGGATTGGGGAGATCGCGTCAAGTCTCAGTTTTTGATCACTGCTGTAGTTCTGTACTTGTGCATTTATTTTCCCTTGTATGCTCAGGGCTCCCTTGTGCTATTTGCTGAAGTGTCTCTGTACTACCATACGGCGCTGAACTGGAAGCCCGGTATTAACAGGCTAATGGCAGGGTGCATTGTGAAAAAGTAAGGACTGGAAATGTTCAACCGTTGACACCTACCCTTCACCGATATTTTCATAAGCCTTTACAGGATAAAGCCTCAGACAAGGTAATTTGTCAGCCTCAATGCACTGTGACAATGTACAAAGCAATGTAATCCTAGAGGTTTAACGTGTTGGTGCAGTGATCTCTGGGGAGACATTTCTCCTACACAGAACCACATACTAAGATTCTCTTTGCCTCAAAAACAAAATATAAACCTCAAAACAAAAAAAACCCCCCTTAAGCTGAAAAACCACAACACAGTTTCAAAACAAATTCCCTATACCACTAACGCTAGGTAAGCAACAAAGCCCCGAAGTTTCTCCTTACTTTTCAGTGAGATTTAGGGCAAGATTTTGAAACAAAATTAACATCTAACACTAAAATCTTAAATTTACATTTAAAGCCCTTAAGCGTGTGATCTGGTCATACCAGAGTTGAACTCACACCATTTCATTGTAACTTTTGAATGTGAAAGTTACTGAGTCAGCTTCATACACCTCAGCTTCATACACCCACAAAGCACAAAAAGTGCCCACCACCGTAGCACTGACCTGGTAGCAACTCTCTTCCAATTTGATTATTTCTAGTTGGCCCCAGCTCTTTTCTCTGGGTTTAACTGCTCCTGATTTTAATTTACTTACCTCTGCATTACCTCTTCATTACTCTTTCTCTACTTGTTTGTTAAATTTTGTCACTATGAGAAGATTTGCCCAGTGTTCAATAACACGAGCTGGCAAGAGTTCAAAGAACTAATCCGAGAGAAGCTATTTGTAGGCTAGAAAGAACCTTACTTAAAAAATAAAGACATAGAGAACAAAGGGGAGCTCAAGACTGGAGCACCTCTGGTAAGACACAACAAAGTCAGATAGGGCAGAATCTATTGTTAGAAAAGGAGTATCAGGAGAAACAAATTATTTCCTCTTTGAAAGATAATTCTGTCTTAGAAATCAGTAACAATGGAGAGATCTTGCTTAACTAGCCTCATTTTCAGAGGCAAATTGCAAAGAAGTTTTTGGAACCAGCTGACCAATACTTCTGTGCGAACAAGCTCAAGAAGAATACTATCTCAGAACAGACATTAAGGTACCTTCTTTTCTGCAAGGCCAGGAGGAATATCGGCTTTATTATTTGCAGTTCAGACTTACTTTCCAAACCTTGCTTTTATCGAGTCCGCTCTCATCTCTTATTTCTGATGCGTTCCCTTGATCACTTTCATTTCAGCCTGACTCAGTGTTAACAAACATCAAAAAGAAGTCTCCTTGCACATCAAACATCTGCTCTTATTCTCCTATTTGTGATGTTTTTTAATGTCGCTCCATATGAACTAATTCATCAATGCCTAAAAAAGAGCAATTCTGGGCTACAAACAATAGGTATGTGTAGTCTCATTTCACCTCTACAGGAAACGTCATAAATGGGACAGGAATCTAACGTGAGATACATTGTGAAGAGTGAATCGGTGCGTGATTTTTCATTACGCTACGTGACTGACTTCCTTGAAATGCTGCATCAAGCTTCAAAACAGTTATATATATACACACACGTCTGTGAATTTTACAGACCAGATCTGCATGGCATCACTCAAGTGGTGCAGGATTTCAAGGCTAGTCTTTGTTCTGAAACCAGGAGGAGCAAGTCCCAATGCATTTCATCCGTCCCGTGCAAAATCACCTGAAGAAGTCCTGATAGGTAATACTTCTCATTTATTGTGTAACAGCAACATCAATGACTAAAAAAAAAAAAAAAAAAAAAAGGTAAGATGATGAAGAACTGTAAGCTAGACAAAGGACCATTCTGTTTAATAAGCACTCAGATGGTGATGCTTCCTTCAGTGGAGGCACTAACAGTCCCTGGCCCCTATGAGGCCAACCTACAGGAAACTTCTAAGAAATGGTATTTCAGCAACTCTAGCTTGAACTGGCCAATGGATCCTAAAAGGGAAGGAAGGACGGACAATAATCATAAATACATAGACATCATAGTTTCCTCAGGCATGTCTCACTTAGAAACTAGATTAAATAAGCCTGAAACAAATACAATAAATGAAAATTTTAGGAAAGTCTACATAAGCGACTTTTTGGAACACATCTTGAGCCAGTGTTTCAGGTAAAATGAGTAGTTGGATCCTCACTGAATTTCACAACACTCCTTTGAGGGTCCATGCTCGATGACCACTTTGGCATTTGTATTTAATACATTCTGTGAAAGAAGCAGCCAAGAAAGTCCCTCCGAAATGGTATCTTTGGATAACACTCAGTAGATCAGCACTTGGGGAGGTGGAATTTTTCCTGAAGATAGTTTGAACAAGGAATATAACAGCATAGGGCTGCAAGGGGTATATAATCATCTAGCTCAGGATCAAGTATGCCTAGACCAAGATTGTTTTTCTGTCCATTGCCTTAGTTCTCCTTTCCTACAAACTAAGCTGGTTACCTCTTGTCCTGTCACCAGTGGATGTGGAGAACTAATAGCCATTGCCGGCATCAATTCCTTTTGTAAAAAACATTACTTGCCGCACCCAAAGAATCCTTCTTTCTACCTAATGTCTTCGTTGCTCCCTATCTTGTAGGTTATGGTTTCTAAACCTTCTAAAGGTGCTGTTCACTCCTCTCAGGATACCCCGAACTATCTACAACTTCAACACACAACATCAGCTAAGGCTGAACACGGTCCAGTGAAGAACATTTCCTGCATCTTTTATGCATCTCCCAAGTTGCTACATCCCAGAATAGGAAACCTACAGAAAACACTACCTTTGCCTGAAACTCTTCTTCCTGAACCTTCATTATTGGTGACTTTCTTTGTCCCACTTATTTCTCACTGCTTCAAGTAACTCTCAGGATTTTTCCTTGGGCCAGGGAGCTTGAAATTAGTGACATCTTTGTTGAAAAGCTTCTTTTTCAGTGAGAAGACAAAGGTGACTCCCATAATTTTTAGAAACTCTAACAGTTAATCTAAAAATTACTGGCAATAAAGGAAAAGCCTGAGCTGAATACATGATACAGCCCCTGAAAAATAGGTGAAAAATTCCCCAGTCTTTACCTATAAGCCAGAATCTTCACATTGTGCATGATGGCACCACAGGATCAATCAGTTGATCCCTGCTTCCTTGCCAGCTTATTGAACATGAACAATGCCCAAATATCAAGAAGCTGTCAGCTCCCTACTGGCATCTCCTGGGGTGAAGATGACCCAGGGTAGGGAGCATAACAGAAACAGACAGCTGGCAGGAACAAGAGCTCCTTTAGCCCAGACTGTACTACGTAAATCTTTTACTGCAAATTAAGGTCTTAACTCTCATTCTGTAAACACTGGATGCAAAGAACTTAAACCATAAGCTGAGCGCCTGGCAGAACAGAGCCAACAGCATCCAGGCCATGTTAAAAAGGGTGCCAGTGCTTTAAAGGCATTCAGGGCCATAGCTACATGCCCTAACAAAGGTTCCTGTGCCTAGCATTTCCAATTAGCTGGCTTGAGGCTTCCAGACACACCCAACTGGGCATGTAACAGGGATGTGGACAGACTTAAGGTCCTCCGAGTACGGCCCAACGTGTCTCTAAAGTGTGTAGCTAGTTTATTAATTGTGGTAAAAGAAGCTATGAAAGAGAGAGAATGGAGAGGGGAGAACAGATGCAGGAGCTGGAAGGAAGCAAGGAGACACAGAAGGGGAAAAACAAGTCTATCACCTGGATGATGACGCTCCTGCCAGCTCACAAAGGTGGCTGGAGGTAACACACCTTTCTGCTGCAGAACAGGTTCGGCTTCCTCTCCCTGTAATGATACACGCTTCCTTGTGCTCCCCATAGAGGACAGTGCTGGGTGCTACAGCCTTCTCTCCATCCCCGGGCCCGGAGGGGAAATCACTGAGTATTGTTCATGCTGTCCTTCACACGGCTGATAAGAGTTGTCCAAGGGCTGTTCCCGGGCAGGTCTGCAGCGGCTCAAGCAGAATAGTGAAGCTGCTCAAGAACCTGCGACCCACTCTCAGGGGCTGCACATTTCCCACTGCAGCCAATGCCCCACTCACCAGCTCCTCCTGTCTCACCTCCCAGTTCAGCACTGGGAGTCAGGGGCGGCTCCACCAGCAGCATCCCACTATTGACACCATTCCTGAGGTCCTCATCATTTGTGGACAGTTAATCACTTTGCAGAACTCAAAGACCTTTAGACCTCAAGACCTGAGCATTTCCAGCACCGGGCAGATGCTGTGGTTTTATACCACTGCTGCTGTTGGTTTGTGTGGAAGTAAACATCAAAATGCAAATCAAACCCAGCTCGTTAAATGGGTCACTTGAGTGCAAGACAAAAGGGATTTGTTTGCAAAAGAAACTACTGCAAAAGCCCCAGAAAGCACTCAGAAAGCAGAGCTTATTTCTGACGAAGACAAACCCCACTCCTTTCTCAACTAAAGCAATTTCATGAGGGTTGGAGAAATGATTTGAGTAAAGTCACTGGGATTGCAAAATCACCCACACAAGTAGTTTGTTTAAATTAGGGAACCAGCAGCGGTAAGGGAACATGGTACAGTGCAGGGCTCAGCCCCAGGAAGGATTTGGAGAGGCTGTGGAACCTGTTCTCCAGCCTCTGCTATCAGCATCACCCATAGGCAGGAAGGCTCTGGGAGAGCTGAGGCGTCACAGAAAATTAGCACCCGCTCTGCACTGCCACTCCAGCACGCTCCTGGTCTCATCCAGCCAGCGCTCCAAAACACACATCAGTTTGGTGATTAACTGGTGGTTTCAAGCAATGATTAAATCAACATCAGTGTAAACATATCGGATGGTCAGCTTTGACGCTTTTTACATGTGTTTGTCACAGGCAAACACTCTGATAATGAGGGAGGCTTCTCGGTGAATTTACATAAAAACCACTTAATGTAAAAAGGTATTGTCATGGTCACTTAGCCAACAGTGTCAGCTAACAGACTGCAGAGAAATCTCCCAAAGAATCAAGGTACAAGCTGTACTTGGCCTCAGAGGAAGGAAAAACCCCATCATTCAGCGCAGCACTGATTCAGTAGCTTAGCCCAAGAGTATACTCATGGCACATCATGCTTAGACGCTGCTGGGAAAGGCTCTAATCACATTCACTTGACACGGGGCTTAAGACACCCGATACTAACACTTATAGAATCACNGTATTTGAGGTGCGGCCTCACCAGTGCTGAGTACAGGGAGACAATCACTTCCCTAGTCCTGTTGGCCACACTATTCCTGATACAAGCCAGGATGCTGTTGGCCGCCTTGGCCACCTGGGTACACTGCTGGCTCATATTCAGCCAACTGTCAACAAACACCCCCAGGTCCTTTTCCACCGGGCAGCCTTCCAGCCACTCTTCCCCAAGCCTGTAGCATTGCATGGGGTTGTTGTGACCCAAGTGCAGGACACAGCACTTGGCCCTGTTGAACCTCATACCATTGGCCTCAACCCATGGATCCAGCCTGTCCAGACCCCTCTGTAGGGCCATCCTACCCTCAAGGTGGGATAGCTAACACATCTCCACCACTGAGCTTACGGGTATGGAAACATGATGGGGCACTGACAAAAAGCTGCACTCCCTTCACTGGGAAGGGTCTGCCTTGGTTCCTCCAGGCAGACAGCCAACAGGATGGTTCTTCCACAGAGAGACCACGTGCTGCTTCTTCACAGGGCTTTTCCATCTTTCTAACAACAGAGGTGTTGTAGTGTAACCCTTTTATCATGACAGTGATAAAAGGTGAAGTTACAATGGGGAATGATCCTCAACCACAGCTCAATCAAGTTAATGTGTGGCAAAATACACTCACAGGCATTCAGCTGTGGAAGCTGAAGGGGAAAGGACTGACTGTAAAGGCCCAGACACATGGTAGGTCGTAACATGGGGTAGAAGGAGTCCTTGTAAACAAGGTGCTCTGGAAACACTCCCTCATTAATCACTTTTTGAAAGGCTATTAAGCATGTTTGGATCAATCTTATTTTTAATAGGTACTCCCAATTTTTAAAAATATCCATGTCTGACATTGAGAACTAGCCCAAATTACAGACGCAATGGGTAGACCCATTTAAAAGTTACATATGTAAGGTTTCCTCTTCTCAAATAGTGATACAAAATACACCAGGAGATCATCATCTTTGCAAACATCAAGCTAAAAAAGATAGTATTCTAAAACCATTTAATGTAGGAAACATTTTAAAACATGCAGATGAAAGACTTGAGAAAGGTGGAAAAAGAAAGAAGTTATTAAAAAAAACACTAACTTTTTTTGGACAATTTTGATTAAGCAATAATTCATTTTGATTAAACAAAAGATTCTAGTTTCCCTGAAAATTTTCAGTCTTCACCTCAGAAACCCCAAAGCTAGAGAGATGCTTGGATCCTCTGCAAAAAATCAGTTATCATCTCCTTAATCCTTGTTTGTACGGAGAAAGCAGGATGCACAGAGACATTTGACACTCACTGTTCTAATCTGCTCAATAAATAAAACACTGTCCCTATGGTTATTTTTAAAAGTAATAATTTTAGAAGGGAAGAGGAGAGAAAGAAGTGGAATACATTACTGCTGTCAGATTTTTTTTTTTTTTCACTGGTCATTGGTTTGTATAAAGGTTTGGTATATATCGATAGGCAGAGAGGTGCTTGTTAACTGTAATTTTGCATATGGCTGTTATTGCCATATCCAGATACCTATGCAGTCTTCCAGTTACAGAGTATCCATTCTTCAACTGTATCTGAACCATAACTTGTTGAACAAAGGCTTAATTTTACACCCTGCAGTTTTGAAAGTTGTAGTTTAAAAATACAGGGCAAGAATAATATTCCAGAGCAACAGAAGAGTTAGTAGTAGACACGCAACCTTTTGATCTTTTCCTATTAGAAACCAGGTTATAAAGGAGCTCCATAGCACAAAACTCTAGCTATTTGGGGGGGGGGGCGGTGTAGAAAAAAAATAGGCAAGCATCTTCAAGATGTTATCCTCTCTCCGTTGAGATACACAATCTACTCAAACAGGAAATACACACAGATAGAGGTGGACAATCAGCCTGAGATATAATGATGACAAGCTGCTGACATTTCAGATTTTCTCTTTGAATCGCAGGTGCTGGCTGAGCACACACAACACTACTGAGCAGGAAAGAGCTTTTCAGAACTCATTGCCTTGAATCACAGAACTACGACAGCACTGCAAAAGACAGACTGCGAGGTGGTACATAACTCTGTGCCAACCATAAGTGACAAAGAACAGAAAAAAAAAACCCAAAACCTAACGCCCCCCCAACACCATTCCCAAAACACGCTTCAGAGCATTTTAGATGCGGGGAGAGGAGGCATTCCTTATCAACGTAGCAAATAGGCTACAACAGACTTTCCATGAGCAAAGGATCACCTGGCCAGCACACAAACCAGAAGGAAAAACAGACCACCACACACAGTTTCTGGCATGACAACAGATCAGATGGGCCTCTTGGGTCATCCAAGACCATGCTATCACTTGCACCCACAAAATATTACTCCTTTCATTAAGTGGCAAACTGTCCCCTTTACACAACAAAGAAATTTTTTGGTGTTTGCTCTATACTGCTTTTTTATTAAAGTAAGGAAATGGGATTGACTAAGTCTCCAGTTTTCAGCAATCTCTCCTCTTACACTAGTGGGAGCCGTCTTTACAGCCACAATAATAAAAACCCTCTTTGCAGCTTCATTGATCAGCCCCTTCTCAGAGCTATTTGGAGCAGGGGGAGAGGATGGGGAAAATGCCACTTCGAGGAAAAAATAAGAGGCTGCTACCTAGACTAAACACTTCACTGCTCCATGCAGCTTTCTGCTAGTCCTGCTTTCCTAGTGGTTTCACTAGGTTGGCAGGAAAACAAGCCCAAGCCTGTGAAGAAGAAATATTTTCATAGGGACGTGTCTGAAGGACAAATGCATCTTGCCCACCTCAGATTTGCAGGACAGAACCTTTATGGGCTTCTCATAAGCACAAGAGAAGTCATCACCCACTTGTTTCTGCCACCGCTGTGACGGTGCCGTGGGTGGGCAGGAAGGTAGTAGTGATGGAGGAACAGCAGTTGGCCTTTGCCATGCTGGCTACACAGTACCACATGGGGAGTTCATGCTGCAGTCCTGGGAGCTTACTCCCATGCAGTGTCAGGAGTCCTTGGTTCTCGCGCTCAGCCAGACCGGACTCCTCCTCTTTTGCTTCTCCTTTTCGTTTGATATGTCTTCTCTTCCCTTTCATTGTCCCACACAACAGCGTTAGAGATGTGTGCCATTTCCCCTGCGCACACAGACACACAAGGACATCCCTTTTTTTTCATCTCAGTATGCATCTGCCTCATCCCCATCTCCAATACTGAACCGGTATTGGTAAACATCTCCCACTGTCAGACCACAAAATACTGAGGAACAGAAATCAGCCTTTAATCTCACCACTTTCTTCCAGAGTTAGAGCACTCTTCACTTTTTTGAGCAAGGATGTCTGCATTTGCATATATGTATGTGACCACAAACATACGTACAGGCCTCAAGCTTCTCTTGAATGCAGCCAACATCTGAATGTGGCATGAGGTTGTCCCAGCGTGAAGGGCCTGTACCACACACTCTGGATCAAGATCTGTCTCACTATCTGTTAGTGTGCTTAATCATCTCTCTTTTACAGAATTACTTCATCCTCAGCATCTACTTTGTTTTTCTGTCTTCTTCCAATGCCATTTAGTGGGCACAAGCCAGCAGTTCAAGGACTCCTCTTGCTCCCTTGACACCTTGAGTAAAGCACACAGTTACAAAGCAAAACAGCTACACACAGATCCATCACCCCAGACAACAGAGAGGGCTAGCCCTCTTTCTGTATGAAACCCGCTTCTCACTGAAATCCATTCTGATGAAGAAATCTTTACAACAAGAGCAAAGGCAAAACCAACCAAAACCCAAAATCCTGAAAGGTGACCCTCATGTTAGGTAAATGCTCCAAATCAAGGATCAATTAAAGCCCGTTTTCTTCATTTCAGGGCAGAGAAAACCAGCAGCATTTATCTGAGACACAGAGAAAAGCAGGCAATCTTGTTTTTGCTGAAACTTAAAATGATCGAGAAAGGACTGGCAGCACCTCTAACATTCAATTTTCTCTCCATAGCAATCATTCTTTGGGAAGCAAGAAAGTTAACGTTTAAAAACTGCGATTTACTCTTCAGAAAATCAGGTGCTGATACAAGAGGAGAGACCAAGCATACTGGACTCTCACTGCTCAGATTAAAATATGATTATTTTGCCAGCTCCTGAAAAAAAAAAAAAACCCACCCAAGCTGTACTAGATAAGATAACCAGCAGTGTTTCCTCTCAAAGTGCAGAACAGCACCTTTCAGTCCTTTTGACCCAAGCTGAGGCTTGCATGCCCTAGTATTTCTGACAAATGAGGAACCAGACAAGCTGAGCAGTTAGGCCTTATCTACCTAAGTCAGAGATAACTAATGACTCTGAAAAAGCACCATATCAGTATGTATCAGCGGCACAGATTTTCATTTACTCTCAGATACTGCACAAAAGTACCACATTCCCCTCTCACAGGGTTAGAATTGGCCCAGATATTGGAGAGAGGGAAAGAAGCTGTCTTAGGAGAAAAGTGAAAAATTACTCAACAGGAAGAGAAAGAGGATTATCTTGAACAACTGCCGCTTTTTCAGTGATCCTGTTTTTCATCATCACCTTTGTTTCATTTTGTAAAGACTCCAATGATGATAATATAAAGGAGAAGTAGGCTGATCCCTGTCACACACACGATAAAAAAACCCCCGAAGAAACGATATAGCAGATATCTCTGATCTTCAGGGAACTAGTAACTAGGGCTGTTTGTTGACCCAGCAAAGGCAGCCTGGGTAGAAGTACCTACTGGGGG
>VYXH01009239.1:142597-163647 GCA_013397275.1 Burhinus bistriatus | reverse complement strand
GCCGACAGCCCTGCGGGGGGGAGCAACCTCCCGGCGGGGCCGCCGGCAGCCAGCAAACCCCAGGAGAGGGCCTCCCCGCCCCCACGCAGCAACCACCCCCTCCAACGGTTGCAACCGCCCCCTCCCAACGGTTACAACCGCCGCAGCACGGCCCGGCCCGACGCCGCACCCACCGCCCATCTCCGCCTCGCACNGAGTTGGAAGGGACCTTGAAGATCATCTAGTTCCAACCCCCCTGCCATGGGCAGGGACACCTCCCACTAGACCAGGTCACTCAAAGCCCCATCCAACCTGGCCTTGAACACTTCCAGGGATGGGGCCTCCACAGCTTCCCTGGGCAACCTGTCCCAGTGCCTCACCACCCTCACAGTGAAGGGTTAACTCTGATTAATGCCGAAATTGCACACCTGCAAGACATGAGCGCTTGGGAATCTGGAGTCTTGATCCCAACATCCTGTACCTATTGTAACAGCCATCAGTTTTTACAGGAACACAAAAAACCCACCTTTACAAACTCTTAGCAATTTCTATTATTTGGTCTCCCACTGCAGCCGTCAGGCTCACATTTCTTTCTTTTTTGCTTGATTGCTTGTAAAAATGGTGACATGATAGCCGGGCTGACTGACCTGGGAAAACACCAAGTAAGGAAAAAAAAAGATTTAGTAAAAATCGCAAAAACTGGCAACACTGGCTCCATGCCCCAAGTGCAACATTTCCCCCCATCCCTGGTACACATACCTATGCGAATTACAAGAGGACTCGTAAAAGTGGTTAACAATTTCCCTGCTGAGACCACCACACCCAGTTTTGATTTTACCAACCTCCAAACTAGCAAACAAATACTCAGAAAAAACAGAATCGGGTCCGAGGTTTTCACATCTCCGAGGACTGATCTGAGGGAATGACCCTGACCAACTCCCCTCCCAGAGCAGCCAGGAAGCGTTTTTGCAGCGAGGTAAGAATCTAGGGTGGCAAAGGTGAAAATAGTGATATAAGAAACTTCGCTTGACTTGGTGTGACAAAATATTTTTTTTTCATTTAAAAAAATAATTAGAATTTATGTTTAATTAAGAAACCTCAGCCGATACGCCCCACCTTTCCAGATCATGGAACCTTCTCACCAACACCTCATAACGTAACTGTCTGCAAGGATGTATTGTGGAGTCTGACTGGGATTTATGCTAGACTCTAAAATATTTAACATCTTTATCAACGGCCTGGAAGAAAGCAGCGTATCTCTGATAAACTTCACAGATGACATGAGGCCTGAGGGAAGGGTAAATAATGACACGAAGAGGGCAGTGGTACAGGGTGACCCGATCATTTGGCAGCCGGGGGCAAGCAAACATGCACTCAGTAAGGTCACTGATGAGCTCATTCATTTAAGAGCAAAGAATGAAGGCTGCATATACTTACCCAACATAAAACTTTATCCTGGGAAGCACAAAATTAAAAGGACAAATGGGTCACAGTGGATTACGAACTGCCAAGATGGTGCTGTGGCCAAACCCCACAATTTTCCTGCAACCTCAGATGTATAAACAGAGAAATCACAAGGAGGAAAGAAGTTGTATCACATCTAGAGTTGCTGCTGGCTGCTGAAATAGCATGTCTAGTTTTGACATGCTGATAAAGTCGAGAGAAACCTGAAAAGGGACATGAAAATCACCAAGCAATTAGAAAACATCTCTCAGTGAAATATATCACAAAAGGTCAGTCAATTTCATTTATTGAGCAGAGAGCTAAGGAGTTGCAAGACCATAAAATACACATAATGGCAATAGGGAACAAAGAATCGGTAATCATTTTTTTTCAGTATACCCGGCAAAACTATCAGAAGTTGAAGCTAGAAAAAAAAGAGAAAAAAAACAACAAAACCCCTCTGTATTCTAAGCTGTGGGATAAGCAGAATTGGAACTGTTTACTGTAAATCGTAGTGAATTATCTAACACTGGCAAGTCTACAGGTTTTTCTCCTAAAAGATCTAATCTCGTAAAAATGAGAATCAATTCTGGAAAATTTTGCAGCCATTGCTACTTCCGTTATTGAATTAGACCACAGTGGCCTCTTCTTCATAATCTGCCCTGATCAATATGATGTGTGCAGCTGCTTGAAAACAGCCAGAGGGAAGAGATGTGTTTTCATTTTATTTATTTAATTTCAAATACAGATTTCTCTACAGATTTCACCTGGATTTTTTTTTTCCGGAAAAATATCCCTCCTTATAGTAAGAGCAACCCAATAAAAACGTTACAAACAAACGCACAGTCATTCATTGCTAACACCTATCTTTTTTTGTTTTCTTTTCTTTTCACACCTCCTCAGCGTGCCTCAGCAGAACCACTAGTTGATCAGTTTAGCTACAGAACAGGGTCATTTGGGAAGGTTTTCAAAGTAAAAGTTTGCTTTACTGTGCAGAAACTGTGGCAGTTTGGACATGAAAGCACGAAGGGAATAATGCTGATGGCTATAGCTTTAATGCTGTTCCTGCTTTTGGAAAACTGAAGTTTCTTCGATAGCAGACCTGGTCACATGCACTCATTAGTACCTCTAACAGAAGTTCTCAGGCACCGACAGAGAGTTTAAAATCAGAGTGCTGCAAACAAAACAAGCAAACACACAAAACCCTAGTATGTTGCAAAAAATTTGTGTTATGCAAAATTCGTGTCATTTTAGCTCTCACAGTCTAAGGAAGTAAGTAAACATTTGTAGGACGTGGCACTACCTGTATTAAATGAAGTTGATATAGGATGACAAATGAGATAAGAAATGAAAAAAACCTTCTTCATCTATCACATTCGCTTCCGAAGTTACTGATTCAGACCTGAAAAAGTGTTTAAAAGTCTGCCCGTTTCTTCCAATACTACTAGCTAATTTACTACAAGATATTGCCTCTCCCAACAAATATCCTCTTTGTAATAATAAAAAGGGCAGTTTTAGTTTTTGTGTTTTAGGCACCATCTATGAGCATTTCACATAGCCAGAATGAGCAGAAAATCCCCTGGATGCCCCTGAGACCTCTTTATACAGTCTCCTTGGTTCTATTTCTGCCTTCTGTATTTTCCATTTTCTAGGCTAAGAAAACTCTACCATGATTTTCACAGAGAGAAGACGTTCTAGATGTGCTGCTTCCAAATAGAATGAATACCACAGGTTCCCTTTAATGATATCCACTTGTCCTCTAAGTCTCCAAACCATTTTATCATGCCCCTGCCTCAGTAAAAAATTTGAGCATCCACCCCTATTATATTTTCTTTAAAAATTATACACATGTACTCCTGTACTAATATATTATTAGTATATAGAATACTAGTTAATACATGAACATAGACAAAAATATAAATTAAAAAAGGATCAGATAAAGAGGATATAAACACTGTTTTTTAAATAGTTATTTTATTAAGTGTACAAAAAATATATTCTTCCCGCATCCCACTTTGGAGACCACCGCTCTCAGCATGAAACTATTTCAACCTATCCCAATCCATTGTTTCAGTACCCACAATATTACCTGAATCAGTTCTAACTTTGCCTCTGTTCAGGGGTCAAACTTCTGTTGGTTAGTACTCATCTGCTTACCTCTGAGCCTGCCTTCACCTAGGTTATAGTATAGCAGGGCAGTTTCAGCCAATTTGGTGTTTTGGGTTTTTTTATGTTGTGTTTTTTTTTTTAATTAGGTCTGCAAATCTCTATTCGCTACAGAAGGTTTTTGAAGCACAATCATTTAGAAACTACTACACTTTCTTTTACAGCCAAATGAACCTCTATTCCTTCTCAGCATTTATCATTCATCATTAATAATTTACAGATACGTAGCTTGTTTTATCTAGATGCCGGTGCTTATATAAAAGCACAGGTACAAGCTGAAATAAACCCACATTTAAACTATCAGTAAAACACAGAACGTAAAGAAATTAGAAAAAAAACAAACCCCACACCTTGCTACCAGAAATGCTTCAACTGCAGAAATGTGTAAGGGGAGTGTGTGTGTGTAACAAACTAAATCAATAACCCTGCATTACTTCCTGTGCAGATTGTTCTGCTGCACATCTCTTTTACTGATTTTGCCATAACATTAAAAAGCTACCATAATATATGTATCGCAAGCATTACAGAACTGTGAACAAAAGGCATGAAATCTTTTCCCTTGCTACTGTTGGAAAGACCTCAGTATTTCCTATGAGGGAGATTTAAGGAACGGTACAAACACTGACACAACGAACTTCACAAGCGCATTTTAGAAAGGCAGGACCATCAGAGAAACATAGACTCTAAAGCAGAACTGGCCAAATTTACGGCCATGATGACAGTCGGGAGCGTGTGGTTACAAAAGCTTTAGGTTCACTCTCAGGTTCAAAATTACTCGGCACCCCGTGGCTGCGTTTTTTCAGACTGCCTCAGCAGAGCTCTGTCAAGGGCTGGACAAGATGAGTGCCCCGAATGGAAGAACGTACACCCAGGCCAAGACAGCAGCTGTTGCTTCAGCAGAAAATTTTGTTCAGGAAAAGGGTTTACATGTGTCTGGCGAGGTCTGGGAGGAGAAATCCTGTGCAAATCTAAGAGTGGGGTGAGAAGAGGGTAGAGGCTCTTCAGATCACTTCATTATTCATGATCATGCTTCATACTATCTTCGCAAATCTTCTGTCCAGATAAGGAAGTGCCACATCTGTAATATGGCAACACACAGTGACATCCACAAAGTCTATTTAGAGCATTCAAGAAATACAGAGCATATTCAAGAGAACAGAATTGATCCCTGTTGGAAAAGGTTTACTATCTAATTTTTTATTTTTGTAAGTAAGGCTATTAAACTGCAGGTAGACAACAAAGTGAGGAAATGCAAACACAACGATACATGGACATATGCTTATTTTTATGGTTCCATTAAGCTTTTTTAAAAGTTACTCACTCTTTTGTCTGCTCTGAGATGGGGAGAGGGAGGGAGTGATTTTCAAGGACTATGTAGTAGTGTGAGATGGAGGGAGAGGAGTTTGTGCCCCATTTCTAAAGCTTGCAACTGCCATGTAAGCTGTTAGGATCTAAGGGCAGAGTAAAATAACGTGTAGGTCCATCTCTGCAAGAGAGGCAGAATTATTATACAGCAGACCGTAGGGTTCAGCTGATCTTCTACTCTAGTACTGATACAAAGAGAATGCCTCTATTTACCAGTGCTTCTTGGAAGAAAAAAACTGCAACACAGTCCTTGAAGCAGAAATAAGCAAAGATGACACCAAACTCACCTCTGCACTGAATCCATCAAAAATAATTTCTGTAAACTGTAAGATACTTAGACATTTTTACACAACTCTTAGCTGAAAAGTAGGTATATCTTTTGTCATCTTCAGAAGGCGAGAAGATGATTTTAGCCTATGCTTCCTTACAAGTTCACACTTATGTCCGTGGCATACAAATCAGTAATCTGAGCCAGAGCGTTTTTATATACCTTGATCTTTTTTCCAGAGTTTGTGATGGCTGAATTACATGCACTGAGGTAATTAAATCCTTACACATTCCATGAAAAATGGTCAGCTAGGGTCCACTAGTGCCCCACTGATATGAAGGCAGTTGTATATAACTAGCTCCTCATTAGATATCAGTGTATCTACACAAGAGAGAGTGCCCACCTAAATATCCCTTGATCCAGCAGCCAGTCGTTTAACAGCAGCTGGCTGCTTTTCCAGGTGCCTGGAAGCCTACCAGGTACCTGCTGCACAGGAGTGGGACAAATTTGCTGTCCATGTGATTTGGCATTGCTCTTTGCCTGTGGAGATATACATGGCTGCAATCTATCTGGCTGGGGCTCAAGCACGCTCTGGTAAGCAATTTGCTCAAAGCTTTGAGAGTCCTGAAGAAGGTCTATGAACATGCGGGTGGGAGGGAGAGGAAGGAGAAGATGAAATTATCTGCAGAAGAGAGGAAGGAAGATGAAGTAGCAGAAGTTTCAAATTAGTAAGCACCACACAAAGCTGTAATAAATGCATTAGTTTAAAAACTGAGAATTTTCATTTGATTTATGTAATGCTGAAAAGGCCATCTGTAAGGTAAGCCACAGCTGGAGCAATATTGATAATGTGAATGAAAGATGAAGAAAATCATCTCTTTAAGACAAGCTCTTTAAGAGAAGCAAGCACTGTACATAACAAGGGCTCAGGAGCCTTGCGGGCTGTGCAGTCAGAAGAGTAAGGAACAAACCACTGCTCTGGAGACCAGGGCTGTGGCCGATAAGGAAGCCTGTGCGGGGACGGGAACATGAAGTTTCAAATTGCAGAAGAATATACGACACACTGGAAAACCGCCCCCTACATTCATAAAGCTGAGTGTGGGGAGCCCAGGGCTAGGGGAACTGAAGGGGCTGCAGGGCAAGAGGGGGGCACTGGCAGAGCAGTGGAGAGCCTGGGACTGATACAGAACAACTAACTACAGGGCAGAACGGAGATGGTAGTTTGAAATGTTTTTCCCTAAATGTCTTCGCATGAGAGAATTACTCCCAACAGAAAACAACAATCATAAATGGACAAAGGAAGTAAAAACCTCCAAGCCTTAGAAAAGTTGAACTTGCCCTGAAAAGCAATTTATACAAAATGTTTCGAATAAAGATAAAGAATGTGGCACCTGAATTCATCATTCTCTGACTTCTTCAGAGCTGGTACAATCCTGAACCTCTGTAAACTAGCAATATTCTGTCTTAAAAAATAAAAAGTTCACAATCTTGAAAACTACCTTCCCTCCCCCCAAAATAAAAGCAAAACTCAAACCTGGTTCGCTTATACAGGCAAATGCAAAATGAAGATAAAATCAGTAAAACTAAACCTGATTTTAAAAAAAGAAGCAAGTGTTTATTCTGGAGACAGGGTTTTGACTAATCAGAGACTGATCGCTTGTCTGTTGCCTATGTGATTGGCTAAAAGCACACAGATTACCCCCCCGAAAACCACTTTTCTCCTCCTCCCTCCCCCTACTCCTCCCCCCTCACTCGCTAACATGTTTTTAAAGAAGACCTTAAGGGGGAAGGGTAGGGGGAGCTCAGAGTCTTCCTTAGAGTGGGGATGAGGACAGCTTGGCCAGAAATGGAACTCACCCAGCTTTCGCCCGTGACTACAGTCACTTTCAACTACGACTACTACTACGATGACAACTGCCAGTACCAGCATCTGCAACATATGTCTACTTTTCTCCCTATCCTGTACACTGCTGTGTTCCTGGTGGGCATCGTCGGCAACTCCATCCTGATAGTAGCCTTGGTCTTCAAGCGACGGGTCCAGAGGCTGATCGATGTCTTCATCATCAACCTTGCTGCATCTGACTTCATCTTCCTCATCACGTTGCCGTTCTGGGTGGACAAGGAGGCATCAGAAGGGAGCTGGAGGGTAGGATCTTTCCTCTGTAAAACTAGTTCCTATGTCATCTCAGTCAACATGTACTGCAGCATCCTCCTCCTCACTTGTATGAGTGCTGACCGGTACCTTGCTATCATGCATCCCTCTATCGCTAGACGGGTCAGAACAAGATCCTATTCCAGTGGACTCTGCATCTGTGTCTGGTTATTATCCTGCTGCTTAGGGATGCCAACCCTTTTGTCCAGAGAACTGAAGAAGCAATATGGAAAGACTTACTGCACAGACAAAGCCGTGACAGAAGCCAAACAGATCGTGTCACTGATGCTTTTAATCCTGGCCTTCTTCTTCCCACTGTTGAGTATCTTAACCTTTTACTGCTCCATCACCAAGAGACTCTGTGTGCATTATCAGAGAGCTGGGAAACATGATAAGAAACTGAGGAAATCCATCAAGATCGTCTTCATTGTAGTGGCGGCTTTTGTTATCTCCTGGGTTCCCTTCAATCTTTTCAAGCTTATGGCCATCCTTTTGGGACTCCTGAAGCAGCCCGACTGTTTTCCCAACATGGTTGCCCAGCTGGGCATGAAGGTGAGCAGCCCTTTTGCTTTTGCCAATAGCTGTGCCAACCCTTTCATTTACTATTGCTTTGACAACTACATCCGCAGAGCCATGCTTCGGTGCCTGTGCCCGCGGGTGAAAATCAGCAGCAGTGGCAACAACTCTGATACTCTGGACACTCGCCTGAGCCACTCCTTATCGAATTTTTTTGTGGGGGAGTATGCCACTAGGAAGAGGAAGCGCTCTGTGTCCCTCTGACTGGGAGCCAAGACTGCGGAGGAAGGAACTTCTCTCTCCAAAAATGGCAGGAAAAGAATAAAGCAAGAGAAGCTGAAAAAAAGAAACGCGACAGAGGTGCAAGTGTAATGCAGCTGGCACTTCAGGTGGGAGGAATGCTTCCCTTTATATGGAGATAAATGGAATAGGAAACCTTAACCACAGAATTACAATTCACAATGATCGCTGTGTCGCTGCATGGTGTAAATCTGAAACCATTGTGCCAAGAAATATCCACAGCTGCTTACAGTGGAACCCCAGTACAAGTGCTACAAACTACAGGAAAGAATCACATGATTCAGTCAAAGCCGCTCCGAGGCAAGCTTTGAACTTAACTGTATATAGGTTTTTATTCCGCGCAGAGAAAGGAAAAGAACAGAAGTGTTTCTTCTATTTGGTTCCTAGCTTAGCCACAAACATGTCGCAATGTCTTTAAACCAACCTGATCAATTCTGTTTTTTGGAGGTTTTTCTGAATTTAGAAATCTAATGTTTTAATGAATTTGTGTTACTGGTTCTCATAACTTGAGTCTTGTACATTTTTCTTTAAGTCTCAGCTTCTTCTTATGGCATTAAATCTTAGTTTTAATCACATTAATTAAAGTAAGTTTCTAGGACGTCTGATTTCAGAAAAAAGATAATCTGAAGGTTGAGAAACCAGAAGACAAGCAAAAGAAATCCTGCATTTAACCTTTTTCTCAAAGGAAAAAAAAAAAAAACCCAAGAAAAACCACTATTGCTTTTTAAGACTTTTTTTGAGGATCTGACACAATTTCTGATTGCTTGGGTTGTCGTATAATGGTACAACATTGTGTACTATTCAAAATCCAGGTCTGCTTTGTTTAGCTGCAACCGGTTTATGTGAAAACATACACAGTATGACTACTTTCTCCCACTGGAGTCAAAGTCAAATGCACATGTGCCTGAAAAGCAAAATTAGCCAGAGTTTCACAAACATTTGATTCTCTGTGAGAAGCATGGAGAATCACAGAGAATGCTGAGAAACCTTGCGTCCAGGGGTGCTCAAAGAAAAGGAATTCAAAAGAACCAATGTTTTAATTCACTTACAGAGTTGAGCTCTGTAAATAAAACAGCTCTATAAAGTTGGCTCTTTCTTATACAGCAATCTCTGGGAAATGCAAAGGTCTTGCATTTAATGTGTTGTGGGGAAGATACCACTTGCCCAAGTGGTATCAAGTCTGCCAGCAAATGGGGTGGGGAGGCAGAGAAAGCTCCATATTTTTAACAGCTGTAGTACCTCCTAGATTTACAAGCTGAATGAATGTGGAGCAAGGAGCTAGGCATCTCATCAGAAAACTGGTAATGGACTTTTACAAAGCTGACTACATCTATTTTAGTAAATCTTTCATATCCTTCTAAATGCCAATGATTGATAGAAATGTTTGCTTAAAACAAAGAAACCAGGGTACAATGTTTTGAAGTGCACAGTTAAAATAAGAATTAAACTTCCAACAGCACTGGGATACCTTGGCTGTGTTGCAATATCTCATACTCTGTTGTGTCTCTTGTTAAATATTTAGCTTAATATAATAATGCTTGTCATAAATACAATAAATCAGTATCATAAAGCATCCAGAATGTGTAATGTGATTAAGTTAAAGACTGTTAGAAGCTTTTCTTTTATGTTTCCTGATTTTTAAAGATTTTTACCTCTTTTCTCTTTTGCACTTAGCCTTTGAAGCTTTTGAACTAGCTTTCACGATACCCACAAAGGTGTTGACTAGAGGGAGAAGTCATCTTACCACAAAGTGATAAAATACATGGAAACAAATCTTGAATTGCAATATGTAAAAGATAAAGCAAATTCAACTCTGCCAATGAAAGAATCAGCAAATATACATCTTTGGGTCTACTTTTTAAGAAGTAAAGTAAGCTGGTAACAACTTGGATGCAATCTGCTGTACAGCAAACCCTGTATGATTTTACTGGGCACCAGTGCTTCAAGTTAAGTTTTAAGAGTCTGGTTGTGCGTTCCTTTCTCCCAACTTTGCTAGGAAAGCAATAAGCTGGCACATAAATCCATACTGTAACTGAACACAGGGACTCAGAGACAAGTCTCTCATAAACAAAAAGATTTGCAGCAATAGTCCCTGGATTACTTGGATCACCAGAGAAGAGAAGAGACTTTTACATTTCACTGAAGCTCAGAATTTCCAGGCAATCATATGCAGGAGATGATTCCTAGAATAACAATGAGGCATTGTACAAATCTATGGAAAGTTACTTTTATTCTCATCAGGGAGTGGTCTAACTGAAAGGAGTTACTGTCTCCTACTTAAGAGGACAAACTGAGTTTTAGGGTGAATGGTTACACCCATGCAGACCTGCTAAAAGGCTTCAAAGGAAGACAGCTATACCAGCTAACATAATTCATAAGAAACACAGAGAAACGGGCAAAGCTTAAAAGACCCAACTACTGTCTCGACAGCAGGGGAAAAAAATGCGTAAACTGAATGACAGAAGAGGTATCCCTCTGATGTAACTGCAGCGCAAATATATACACTATAGCTTTTCTTTTCGCACCAGATGTTTTTTTTAAACATCTGTAAATGGGGATGACTATTTTGGGTCTTACAAATAAATCTTGGTATTTGCATTTTTTATTGAACCTTGAGGTCATGCTGTTCAATGTGGGCAGAGAAACAAAAACACACCTCACCCAAAGGCAGTGCAAACCTAGAAACCAAGGCATGGACATCTTGCCAAACTCCCCAGCCATTTCCCTGCTGTACCCACAGGCTAACAGAGCAAGCCGTCGTTTGAGCAGGTGGAGAGGTGGCACTACAGGGTCAGTGGAGGCAAAAGTGTCTTTCAGCAATTGATGGTCACACTGTGTGCTCTCTGGCACATAGTAAGACAGCAGGATATGTGCCTGGGCTACAAGGTGGGCATCAGAGACACACACTAGCTTTTTGCTCTCCCCTCCCTTCACTGCATGCTTTTTTTTTCTCCCCCACTACCTCTTCTAAAGATTTTGTTTTTCTTCTTTCATGTGACAGACTTTTCTCCCCACACCTAACGGCCAAACTCCTTTTTCAGGCTTACAAATGCGTGAAGAACATCAACTATATTTTCAGACCTTCCAGTGTTTGAAAATCAGAACAGTGTCAGCTCAAATTTTAATCTTACTTGCAGTGACTCTCAAAAACTACCATCTCAATAGTCTCTTCTCAATTTCTTATCCTCCATTTACCTTTACTAGTACATAACAAGAGACTTATCTTTTAATTACAAAAAGAAGCCTAAGACTTGTATTTCACCTAACCTATGATTTTTATTACAGAAAAAAATTACATCTTGTTTTAAAGAGGGTTTTCTTAGTAAGTCAGACTCATTATTTCCTCAATCCCCACCCAAAGCAGAACAGTATCTTTGGAATATAATCAGTCTACAAGACCGTAAATAATTTTCAGTTAAGGCTACCAGGTTTTTGTTTGGGTTTCTTTTTTTAAATACTTAAAAATACCAGATCAAATTGGAACAATGACCAAGGAAATTTAACAGGATCTCCTTCCATTGCCTAAAGCTTTAGTACTGGCATCTGGAAAAAACCAAATAAACTTGCTAAATGTTGCCAGGCTTGAAGAGAATCACATGTAAATGCCACAGCAAATGCTCCACATGAGCTAAAAAACAAAAGAGGTAACTAATTCAATAAAGCAAAACTCTCTGGATTCTTTTAGGCTTTCATCCAAAAGACCATACCCTATGAAGGTGCTTATTTTACTCTTGTAAACTGCAGATCTATTTGACATTTTCACGACCATGTAAACATTATTTTCAATTACTTCTTTCAAAAAAAAGGCAACGTATGCTTGAACAAACTTCTGGAATTTTGACTATTCCATGTTAATATTCATTATTCATTTGTTCGCGCTAATACAGCTTAGGATGATACCAAAATTATTGTGATTTTAATTATGTAACCTGGTAGACTTGACTAATGTAACAGCATGCTTATTTTATCTGTGTTAAAAGAACTTGATGACTGTAAGTGGTTTGCTATGTGAAATGGAAATGGTGAAATTCTGATATGACATCTGCCAAAGATCTTGGTAAGTAATTTGGACTGGGTTTTTTCCCCCACTTTTATTATTTTAAAATAAATTATTGCAGCTACGAAATATGGTTTGGTTTTTGGTAATCTAACTTCTTCTTTCATTGTCATGAAAAGGTAGCACAGCATTACTAGAAAGTCTGTCAGCAGATCTGTATGGGAACATTCATCTGCCCATCCCACAAACATTTTCACAATTTCAGAGATGCTTTTGTACTGCCTTGGAATGAAATCAAGACCTTTTGAGGTTTTTCATGAGAACAAGTACACCACCAGCAGCACCCCCAACAATCTAGAGCTTGGTGCGCTTTCCTGAGATGTGCATAATCAAAGTTGAAGTGTCTCTGCTTCTTGATGGAAATAAGAACCTGGTTAAATGCAGTTCTTGGTCTCCATTGTGGCTTCAATGAATCAGCATTTTTCAGAAAGAAAGTATTTCATCTCAACACANCATGTTAATATTCATTATTCATTTGTTCGCGCTAATACAGCTTAGGATGATACCAAAATTATTGTGATTTTAATTATGTAACCTGGTAGACTTGACTAATGTAACAGCATGCTTATTTTATCTGTGTTAAAAGAACTTGATGACTGTAAGTGGTTTGCTATGTGAAATGGAAATGGTGAAATTCTGATATGACATCTGCCAAAGATCTTGGTAAGTAATTTGGACTGGGTTTTTTCCCCCACTTTTATTATTTTAAAATAAATTATTGCAGCTACGAAATATGGTTTGGTTTTTGGTAATCTAACTTCTTCTTTCATTGTCATGAAAAGGTAGCACAGCATTACTAGAAAGTCTGTCAGCAGATCTGTATGGGAACATTCATCTGCCCATCCCACAAACATTTTCACAATTTCAGAGATGCTTTTGTACTGCCTTGGAATGAAATCAAGACCTTTTGAGGTTTTTCATGAGAACAAGTACACCACCAGCAGCACCCCCAACAATCTAGAGCTTGGTGCGCTTTCCTGAGATGTGCACAATCAAAGTTGAAGTGTCTCTGCTTCTTGATGGAAATAAGAACCTGGTTAAATGCAGTTCTTGGTCTCCATTTTGGCTTCAATGAATCAGCATTTTTCAGAAAGAAAGTATTTCATCTCAACACAATGAAAAATTGTACCCAGATCTGATGCTTACTTAAATGGGCACAGAATTTTTGCAACCTGCATTTCAGCGCCAGATGCGCTAACACTGACAACTGCACCGCTGCTAAATGGTACTTCAAGTTGCAGAAGACTGAGGAGAAGTCACAGGGAATAGCTTCAGATCCAAAATGAGCAGGGCCAACTTACTGCCCTCAAACAACTAAGACAAGTGGCGTAGTCACCATACTGGACCGACCCTCCACAAGTACTGTAGTTGGCTCTTGGAAGCTAACAGGAACACTTCGGCTGACTAAGGAGCATCAAGATTTCATCTGCAGCTTCTTGTCCTGGCTCTGTCAGACTGGTGGGATGAAAAGTCCCTCACAGCATGTCTATGCCTCAGGTTTTGAATAGGCTGAATTATAGTAAGAACATTTCCTGACTTCACAAAGATGTTGCAAGGATACATTTCTTGACTGATGCACAGGAACAGTAAGTCCGTTGACAAATTAAGGTTTTTTTTTTCAGGTGCTTGCAAGGCATACAGCACAAAGAGATGTCATCTCATGGGTGGGGACACTTACGTGCACTTTTAGCAGTTACACACTACTGGAATACTAATTTGTTATCCCTGTATGATCACTTGTATTCATGAGGCCAACAGGGACTTGTGAGTAGATTTGCAAGCTGAATCATTGCATGTCCCAAAATTTCTAACTGAAAAACAGTTCCAGCTCTTCTTGTTTAAAAGGCTTTACCCAGCTAAGGAGCACATTTCATGGCAAGTGAAGAACAGGAAGCACTGACCACAAATGGCCTAAAGACAATCCTGCAATGGGAAATCCATCCACTCAGGCTATTTAGCAAGTATGTCAGTGTTCTGCATGTCATGAGAGAAAGGGAAATAAGTTCATGAATAGGAACAAAGAAAGAGCTACCTAAATTCATAACGGATGGCAACAGGCACTGAAGATGCAATAAATGGACTCAGAAGTAACTACGATGCTACCAAATTTCAAACACAGAGGTGGCTGGGTAGCCCTAGAAAACCAGAAAAAGCCCATATTATCTCATATAATATTTTAATACTATACCACAAATCCTGCAATTAGTGCACTCTAGGTTTCCATAACAACTCAAGCACCTGCTCAGTTTGCAGATATGGGTGTTCAGTATCCTGCTGGAGTCTTCCTGCAAGTGACAGGAGGTTTTGGAGTACTCCACTCTCAGTAAAAGCCAGAGGGAGTTTGGCCCCAAACATGTAGGCAGCTAAGACCGGAGTTCATAATAAAGTAAAAGAATGCAAGACATGGGAGATGAGAAAGCAAGTGGATTGGAAACCAACAGCCTTCAAGAAGAAAGGCAGCCTTCCACATGTGAGTTAGTAAAAAGCCCTGCCAAAGGCCAGGCTGCTTGGGTTGATACTTATTTTTAAATAGGAATTGAATTGTAGGTTTTATTTTCCCCTCTCCTGTGTTTTTGTAACAGATTGCAGCATCTTTGGAAACAGAGGCCACATGTTGTGGTTTGAGAGCACGCAACATTGTCAGTATCAATCATCTAAACAATGCATTGCGCAACATTGTCAGTATCAATCATCTAAACAATGCATTGTGACCAAAATACGTATTTTCAAACTTCAAAACAGTTTCCTTATTAGTAAGAGAGCATATTCTTAGTCAGAAGCTCCCACTAAGTCTAGTTAGTGAACATACTTCCTCTACTGTTTACTTTTCACATTTTTCTAAAACACATGGGATATTACAAGAGGCATCTCAAGAACAGATCTCAGAAAAGAAGAGACCAATGTTTCTCTTGCATGTTGCTGCCTTGGGGACTACAGTAGGTGAGGTAATGCTTCCCACAAAGTGATTACAAAATTCAGAGGCTTTCATTTGTAAATGTCTAGCGTCAGATCCTTTGCAAAGCACTGATTTCCAGAAAGGGCTGAGTACTCACTTTCTGAACAGCAAGTCCTTCAAAAATAAATGAATTAGATAATAGCAGGAAATAAATGGATGCATCCAAAAGTCACTAGTCAATTCTGGAAAAAAACACTTCTGTCTTTTACTGTGCAACGGAGATCTTAGAATCTGATGCCCTCCTTCTTTCTAAACTGATAAAACTAGTTAATATGAATATAAAAGAACAGCTGTTCCCCAAAGGATGCCCTTTCTTTTACCCTCAATTTGAGGCAAAGAAAACCAGACTGTGAAACTGTGTGGCACTCTGCTCAGTTAGAGAATGAAACTTGGTCAGTGGTTTTTAAATCAATCCAAATTTTCAGTCTAGCTTTAAAACTGGTACACAAAACGAACAGAAAGTCAGACTTAAAATGCAAAGAGCAGTTCTTCCACTGAGGAACACCATGTATAAATAAATACACAGCAAATATTCGCCCTATATAGTACCATGCACCTGACTTGACCACTCACTAGACTTCCCTATATGCACTGCCTAAACACCTGCATGACCACACCACCCATTTCCCCTGTCACCCACTCCTCACCCTCCCTTCTCTGGGAACCACAGAAACATCTACCCACGCCTCACACACAGCAAAACACTCAAACCATTACAAAAAGATTAAAAAAAAAAAAAAAAGAGAGAGGTGCATATTTGGTTTTGCATAGCTTTGAACCTGTGGGAGTTATCTGCCATGAGTACAATCATGCCACCTAAGGAAATGTTGCAGGTAAAGAGTAGAAACTTGATAGCTTTCAAGAAACACATATGTATACAAACTTCTGCTCTCCTCATAACCAACCAAGACATTATGGATGGAGGGGTGCTAAGAAGCAAAGAGAGGGCAGACAAATGCACTAAAAAGTGCAATGGCATGCCCAAGATCTCACAGCAGCTCAGCTGTAGATAAGCTGCTAGATATTCTGATTTCTAGTCAAAGAACATGGTACTTCAGACCACTTAGGAACACTCGAGTACTGAAAAACCCCTGTGGGTATCTTCCCAGAAGAGAGAAAAAGGCTCAGGGAAAAATCAAGAGAATAAAGGTGATGAGAGACCTAGAGAGCACTTTTTTTTTTTTTTTTTTTTTTTAACAAGAGTAGAAGAAAGAGTATATGGCAGATATGAAATGTGCTAAAACAAGGTACCCACGAGAAACTAAGCTAGCACTTGAGAAGAGAGAACATTTCAGAGCAGAGCTGCTGCACAGAAGGACTAGATCTAGCTAGAGAAAAGGAGAGAATAAACCTTGAACAGCCCTTATAATTCAATAGCTTCTAGGGCTAATGTTTTGGCAGCAGGAATCAATGGTGCTGTCACACGCTCACATTTGCATAGCCACTTTAGAGGCTGCAACTATCCTGAGGCTATTAAAAAATGTCTGAAATCCCTGCTGATTCATGAAAGATGTAACCCTCCTACTATTCTAATTTTTAAGAACTTGTGCAACTAGACAAATGATGCTTATAGGTCCTTACCTCCACTGTCACCCAAATAAATACCAATTAAAGTCAGTAGGGAAATGTCCTGGTTTGATGTTTTCATAGAAATAAACTGGAGTTTTATACGATTAGCTTCAAAAGAGTTGGGGTTTGGCTGAATGAGAAGACCGGAAGCTTAACCCACAGACTACCTACCCAGTAGTGAAGCCAGCTGAATTAGCGTGCCCTCTTTCAAACTTCATGCTAAGGATTCATGTCCAAAAGATCTGAAGACCCACGGATCTCCTATAATTATATGGCCTCACTCATTCATATAGAGAGGAGCCATCTGAATAGATGCTCCCAGCTGTGCTGCTGGACTAGGTTTCCTGATACTATTAGCTGCACATTCCTTACATGGCCTTTAAGCAACTTGGATAAAGTGTAGGACAAGATTATGCCAATTTAGGCACCTGTGTTGTCTGCTAAGGCATGCATGCTCTTCTCATGTGGTTCTAAGAAGGTGAGCTAGCACTGTCAGGGAACAACGGCAGGCACAGGACCTCCCCCGGGCAAGCACCATAGGTCCCTCTGCAGTTCGTGCCTGGTTAGACTTCATTTGCACCACAGCGAGAACTGGCAACTGCAACACTGGAAGCTGTGAACCTGCTCACCCAAATGCAGTGATCACAGGCAAGGGTAGCAAAGATGCAGTGATGGGAAGGAGTATCAATATGGATGAACAAGCCTCAGGGGACTGGGACTGTACGTTTGGGCTGCAAGCTGACACTGAAGTGCACGCTGGCATTTCTTCATCTATACCAAACCTGTGAACTAGTCAAATGAAAGTAGCTCAGGTATCCTAACCCATGTGGCTACCATAGTTCTGGCTGCACTGTAGCCCAGTGCATTACACAGCAAAACACAACTGGTTTGTGTGTCTGAAGGCTGAGTCCTCTCTCCGTTCTGTAACGGGCAAAGCTAGTACCTTCCTCCAGTGCCCAGCAGCTGGACAGAAAGCATCATTGGGGAACATCCCCAAAAGATCAGGCAAGACCAAGCCTGCCACCCTCAAGCTTTGGGTTCAGGATGGGACAAGGTTTCTGCCATGGAAAAGGACCCAGCTAGCAGGGTGCTGGAGGGAGCAAGCCCCAGGGAGGCCAGCTTTCCACCTGGCTGGCCGCAATGCCGTCCTTCCCCAGCAGCATCTCCACCCTGCACACCCAGCCCTCCTGCAGCAGTCAGCCACCAGCCCGGCTCTCCAGACCTCTGGCACAGGCAAAACAGGCAGTGGGGCTACAGCTACTGTGCTGCTCTACCCCTGGATGCCCCCCTAGGCCATGTACCCAGACAATTCCCACTTTAGCCATACCTGAAAGTCAGAGGTGGAGAGTGAGGCTAAGTGGCTAAAAAATAAAAATAATAATAATAAAAAAATCTGTATTTGCCTTAAGACCAGATAGGAAAGCATGTGCCCTAAATCAAGTCTTGTGAAAAGGTCCAGAGGAAGTGAAAAAGGAAGATTACAATAAAAACAGGATTTCCAAAACGCTGCACATAGTGAACAAGGACCAAAGTATACATTTGCAGTCTTATAATTAAACTAAAACAATAAAAACCAATTGTCAGGTCATCTTATGCTGAATTCGGACTTCGTATGGAAGTGTCGACATTTTTATCCGGCAGAAAAACAAAGCAACGGCTCCTGCCACACAATGGGCCCGATTCGATTAGTGTGTGAAACACACATAGAGGGAAGGTGATAAACTGTAGCGTAAAAACACAAAGGCTGAGGTGTCTGCTAACAGCTGTAGAATACTACTGGTTTTTGACATAGTGTCTCATGTTCACAGAAAGGACAAATAGTGACATGCAGCCTTCTTCCATTTATTTTAAGAAAGCAAACTTGTATTCTGACTCATGCTTTAACACAACTGGCATTACCAGTGCAGCACAGCTGGAGGAGACCTCAGGCAATCATCTAGTTCACTAACAGCAAATACGCATAGATTATCCTTGACATACATCTGTCAAAAAACATAAACGGTAGGCCATCATTTATCCTCAGAATTCACAAAATTCACTGAAAATCATGAGATGCCAGGCAAATATATTCAGAGGATCCTTTAAATTGCTTTTGAACTCGTAGGTTTACCCTTTAACCACATGCTTTCTTTGCAAACAGGAGGTGAAACAAACCTTCATTTAGTAAGAAAGCCGTTAGGCTTTGAAGACATAACCAGCTATTAGCATCACCAAATTGTCACTTCACTTAGGGAATGGACACGCTCCCACATACCAGTTTAGATGCTTCAAAAACAGATTTTTGATTTACTCAGTTATGTAAGTCAAGTCTGTGATTTACTCAGTCAAGGGAGTAAATCATAAAACGCTGGTACCCTGTGGGAGCAAGTGCTTGTGGATTACTGAAGTACTTCGTGCATTCATGCTCTGTATTTTGGTTTTATGTGTTATGACATAACATGAGTTAGCAATGTCTGCATTACCTGCCAGCCCTCTATGGCGGCTGGCTGCCAGTGAGTTGCCCAAAAGACTTTTAACAGTGCCCAGCATCCTTGTATTTTGCCTTTTGCCACAAGCTTTCTTCTCCAGGTTGACAGATGACAATCGCCTGCAGCGTATTTCTAACACTCCACATGAGCTGGCAAAAATTACTGACCTACATTGAATCAATTCAATACAGAAATATTTCTTTTCCTCCCTTGTTCAGCCACCCAGTGTACCCTCCACAATAATACATAACGGAGCAAAAGGTGCTTATGATTGAAGTGGAAAATTTTTAAACCTAGCCACTAGTAAGTCCTTAGCAGAAGGACAGAGTTTATATGGACAAAGGACATTCTTACAAATATAGAAGTTAATCAGACGAGTGACTATTTTGGATGAAGCATTGCTTCTCAATAAATATTAAATTATTAGATGTCATGTATGTGTGTATTGATTTTACATAGTAGATCTTTATTTTTCTGAGGGATCAAAGTACTATTTGGGAAAATGGGTAACTCCAAATAAAATCAGCATTCTCTCCCTCCAGCAATATCTACCAGAGTTATTTTTACAAAATACGACTTTCTACTGAGTCAACCTTATTATTAGAATACTAAAAGCACCTTTTAAATCTAAAAATCACTGCAAGCTTTCACCTGCTAAAAAGACTTAATGAGTTACTTAAATTGCTAAAATAACTGCATAGGTACATAACTCCAACAATTTTTGACACCCAAAAAGGAGAAATACGAAACTTCCCACTTTCACGCCAAGCAACACAGCTCAGAAGCATGGGAAACCTGAAATGCTGAACTAGCTAACAGCTACAGTGGCAGTTTAACTGACAAAAGACAGCATTAAACTAAGGATACAACAGCCTGTAACTATTAACAAGGTTTGATTCGTGGGGTTTTTTTTTCTTTTTAAAAAAAGAACCTTGTGTTTTACTGACTACAACTGAAAACAGATTAGTCCTGCAGATCACGCAGCCGTGCCGGCCGTTTTACAGTTCTGCACTCCCCAAGTGCCAAAGCCGACCTGAGCACGCCATTTTGAAGACATTTCTGCAGGGAAGGTTACCTGGGAGGGTCTGTACCCCACTCCAAAGGGAGCGATCCTCCACTGGCAGAACTTCAACATCATCACTCTGCAGAAAGGCAAGGGACAAGGGAGCCTTTGGAGAGAAGAGAAAATGTTACAATTAGGGAAAAAAAAAGTAATCTCGAAGTGGTTGCTCTAAGCAGTGTTTTCAAACACCGAGTTACGCATTTTCTCTTGCACCTGCAGCTTTCATCTCTTAAGTGGGCTCTGTGAATAAAGCAGCCTCAGACCCGATATCTGAACCCATTTAACAGGGATGCGACTGTAAACCTGGAGATAGGAAGCTGTGAAAATAAAAGATCTGTGCTCTTCACTGACATATATCACAGCTGTGCTTGTAAATATTTATTCTGCTGTTAAGATCTTCAGTCATCAGTGCAACTTGGGGCTGATAGCAACTTCGCTTATAAACCATTTCCAGATGCGTGGCAGTGAGCATGTTAGTGCGTCTCCCATGTGACATGGATGGTACCTGATGCTGTGGCATACACTTGAACGCTGCCCCGTTTATGGCACTCAGAAACTTTAATAAAGTCAAGACAGTTAGCTTGCACTTGTGCTGCAATTTTCTAGGTTTCTGAATAGCAAAACCAGAAAAGTTTCTTGAAGCAGTTTTTGAGAAGTGGTCTAGTCCCGTATCACCCCCGAATCCAAGTGTAAAGAGGAATTCTGTACTAGGGGACCATTTAGTTTGGCGCACCCTCCCTTCCCCCCC
>VYXH01009239.1:112249-141879 GCA_013397275.1 Burhinus bistriatus | reverse complement strand
CCAGTTTTCCTAAAGATGTTTTGGTTTGTTTTGTTTTGCCAAAAGCCTGTGGAAAGCACAGAACCATCTGAAAAAAGGCGGTGTCAGCTCCGCATCTCAGCAGCCGCCCACCGTCTTTGCCCGCTCCCTCATGGCGGCAGCGGCCGCACCTCTCCGTCCCAGCCCGCACAGCTGTGTGCTACCATCACCAGAGGACAAAAAATATAATACCGTTAGATGGAAGTGTGTGTGTGTGTGTAGGGATCACCGCGTGGGTCTTCAGGTGTGACCACCATTCATAAATTTCAAATATTTTACATGGCTTCTTCCAGCCTTCGACATCGCTCCTTGGGAGGAGAAAACACCTCACGTTCAGGTTTCTGCTGCTGAGGGACTTGGGCTCTGTTGTCGCCATCGTCAAGGACAGCCGCCGTGTCTGCCAGCGCTGCAGAGCCTGAGGCATTCGTTCGTTAGCATTAATTTGTGATTTTCCCAAGTGTTACAGTAAGAGGTGAGGTGAACTAGGAAGTGTAAAAGCCAAACAGTTCTGTGCCATCAACGCTGTAAGCCACTGAAAATGGTGTAAAGTATTCACCATTATAAATACTTTTCGAGAAAGAGTGTTTTTGCAGAAATCAGGAACACATGAGGTGTTATTCATCCATCTCGGAAACAACAGAAAACTGACATTTCTTAAGATTTCATTTCAATGGACTCAGTTGAACCAGTTACACCACAAGCTTTCCCAAAGCTGCTAAGTGAATGATGATTACTCACAAAGAAAGTTTCTGTGACATGAATCTCACTGAAATGAACACTTGACTTACGAAGCCTCTCCAAGAATCTTGAAGCACTCGGTGAACTTTCACAGACATCACTTGGGAAGTGATTTCCATCCCTATTTTACAAAGAAATTACAGAATAAGCTAATTCCTAGTGAAAAGTGGGTGTAGGTGTGAAATATTTTGACTTTGAGAGTAAAAGTTACGGCCTTTTCATTACCTGTCACAGGAATTTGCCCCAGGATCCCTTTTGGGATAAAATGCTTGCTTCCCCCCACCCACCCCCAACCCGATCCCAGCCTGACTGTTGTCTCAGCTGCTAGTTTCCGCCTTTAAGGAACTCGCCACAGGGTGATGCCAGTAATGTCAGGCTCAGAAGTGGCAGAGGGAGGTTGTCTACTTTGCTCTTCGTAGGTTGCCCTACATTGTAGGTTGTACAGCAGATTAACCATCTGGAAGGTTTTCTGTTTATTTCTTTTAAAGCATACAAATGCACAGATAACTACAGGATCAGGAGATTCAGTACAAACAAATACAGAGATCTATGGGCTGATTCCATTTTGTCTGTATACTAAAAACAGATATCAAGCAGCTAATCAGCATGTGGCTGACTTCGGTTTTCTGGAGGTTACATTGCAGAAGAACTAAAGGGTTATAATGAAGTGCATTTAACAAAATACCAAATTTTTGTTAAGTTTTAGCATGGAATTCATAGCAGGTACTGCTCTGCTCCAGCTGTGCAGTGATGCAATACAGAAATACCGCTGGGGTGCATTGAAGTCACACAACAGGCTCGAAAGGCAACATGACCCCTTACACTTTGCAAACTTTTTCCTACCCTTTTTGGCAGTGCATACAAATAGATTGAAAAGGCTGAAGCAACGATTTCCAGGACACCAAGCTCTTAAGGGCACACTTAATTTCTTTCATATGACTCATGACTTTCACTCTTTCAGAAAGAAATACTTTTGAAGTGCCAAAAGAACAAGGTCTATCCTGAGGAATCTCGAAAAGCTGAATTCTTCCCTGGGGTGAGAGGGGATTTAAACTGCAGGGCTTTTCCTACCAGGGTTATACTTGGGGAAAAAAGAAAGAAAGAAAGACCAAGCAGAAGCATGCAAAACAAGCAGGTAGGAAATCGTCTCTGTAACAGAAAGAGTTTCTGGCTTTTTCATGTGGTAAACGCTCTTATCAGCCCAAACTGCGCTTTTCTAAACCTTCTGGTGCATTTACATAATACATATGCATGTGCATATTTATGCGTGACCAGGGAAGCGCGGACAGTCTAAGCAAAACAGGCAGCAGTAAAGAAATCTGCAAAAGAGCTCTGCAGAAGTGGTGAAGCAACCGGAGATGGAAGCACTTGCTGCTCTGCATGGGGACACTGATTTTGTTCCAGTTGTACATGGTACCAAGCAGCTGCTGAGACATAGAAAATGCAAAATGAGACTTTATATTCCAGGCAAATGGTTAAGTGCAAGTTTCTATTGGTAGCTGATTTGACTGATAATTACAAAAACAAAACAAAACAACAAAATAACCAACCCCAAAACATCGGGGACTCATTTCTCCTGTATTATTGATAGCCTACCAAATTGCTCCAACAGGGCAACAGCTACATGTTCAGGTTTGTGTGAAAGCAAACTCTTCTCAGTAGCAAAGACCTTGGGAGATGAAATTCAGACTGGGGCAATAGGAAACTTTGGAGAATCAAGTAATGCTGGCAGTAAGTCTTTCTGATCATTGAGAAAGAAAATGGACACACACATTTTCAGTATCTAGCACTTCAGGTTGGCGAAAAAGCCTTCCTGTTAGCTTTGGGCATTCTTCCTCCACCCCCAAAGCTGCCCAAGCTGCCCAAGCAATAGGAGTATTGAAGCTCAACAATGGCAAAGCCTGCTTTCCCGAGATGGTCAAATACTCTTGTAAAATGTGGAGAACAGATTAAAATAAAGGCCTGGAACTGTGTACATGGGGTCAGGGCAGTTCTCCCACCAATGCTAGTGGAGGCTGGCACAGAGATACGGCATGAAATATAACCTTCATCTGTTAATTAGCCTTTTGTCAGCTATTTGAGTTAATTTCCATAGTCAAACCCAGCGCGGGGGGGAAGGGATAGCCTTGAGGAAATACATTCAGCTTTTAGAGCAATTGCTGCTGATTCTTTTTCTTCCTTCAATCTCTATTGCTTCTCCTTTCTTCCTGTCACTCCCCATCTCTCCCTTTGCTCTCTTGCGTACTTCCATGGGAAGGGCCAAACACTGACATCTCACCATTCCTCCTTGGGCTTCTCTGCTTTTTCTGCTTCCCCGACTCAATTGTTGATTACCTGATAATCTAGAAATAGCGTCAGGGAGCAGCAAGAGCTGGGCTGCTCCAAGAGGGAGGACAAGCCAGGAGCCAGCAGAGACCACAGCACAGGTAGTGACACTCCCAGCTAGGGCACAGTCCCACTGTACCCAAGCAGAGGTGAGGTAGTAACTGTGACAGGGTCCTTTAGCCATACTGGGGAGCCCATGCAGGAACACAGGAGGCAGAGCTGGAGGCAAGGCTACAGTGTAGGTCCAAGGTCCACCCAGGAAGCACAACCAAGCATAGAATGAGGCTACCTACAATGTAGGCCCAGCATCCATGCAAGAAAACCCACCAGTAAGCCAAGTCAGCAGGGAGCAGCCACAGGTCTGGGTGCCCAGAGCCTGAACTTAGCCAGACCTCCTGGGTCCATAGGCATGGTGCGTGGATGAGGGTCCCAGGTGAGGACCATTACTGGTGCTCTCAAGCCCTGACAGATAGTTAAGGGTAATGCTGAAGCAGAACGAAGTTTTAGGTTTAAGACCCCCATGAGGGGAAAGTAAATGGAGGTGCACCTTAAAAGACAGTAGCGTTGCTTTGCAGTTATTAGGCAAATCTCCTTTTGCCAGTTGTAGCGATGGTCTCCCTCCTAAGCAGTAGCTCTGCCCATGTGCATGTGACTGCTAGATCTCAGGCTAGCAGGGTTTTGTTCTAGCCTCTGCTGCAGTCTCCCATTGTGATTTCAGACAAATTGCCTACTTGTTTCTGCTTACTTAATGATAAAGTAGAGGGATTTCTTTATCCAGTATGGGTATCTGAGATAAGGCTGTTACACAGGGCTGACAAGAACCTGCCAGGGCTTCACAGACAGTCCTGGGCATAGGGGCCCCTCTCATAAACTGATCACCCTCCATCTTGTAGACAGTGAGAAATTTTCCCCTCTTTTCTCCTTTGGAAAGGCTCTTCAGTCGCCTCAGTGGTTGGCTGATGAAGCATACTTTCAAAGTCCTGCTCAGATTGATGGACAGTTCAGTTTACTGGCACTTGTTTTCCCAAATGATCTGAAATCTTCAGACACTTGATACAGGTGCACCTGTTTGCTTCTTACCTAACTAAGGAGCACAACCAGTAGGACTTAACTTTTCATGGTCTTTCTTGATGTGAAGTTACAGTTGCCGTGTAGTGGCTACCCCAAAAGATGCTCAGGTAGTCATGCTGTCAATCCGTCCATCTGCCTCGCCCCCAACAAGAAGAACCTGAGCTTAGTTAAATGTGCCTGAACGGTCAGGATTTGTTAGCATTGCCTGCAACAACTTCTTGTGAGTTACAGCTACATTTTCAACAGAATGGGATGCTGAGGTGGATGTGATTTTGTAACGGTCAATACAAACAGGAAACTTAAGGAAGTGTAACAACGAACATTCTTTTATTCGAGGGTCAATGACCAAGCCATTCAGGAGGAATTAATTTTCAGGATTTGGCTACAGAAGAGCTCTACAATCTCATTGCCTTCCCCATGCCGAGCAGCATTTGGGTTTTTTGGGGGGGAGACTTCAGCAGATGCCTTCCATCCTTTGGTCTTTGAAGCTGGGTTCCCTCTAGAGGCATTAAGAGGAGCATCGATTCTGTGTTATTGACTGATCTTGGTCATTAGTAGGGGCAGAGGGAAAGAGGACACCGCAGGGTGCTACCAACTCCCATCAGGAAACACTGACTTGTACTCATGTGGCTAGTAGCCTACAACTCTTGTGTACCACAGGTTCTTTATTTTTTCCATCAGCTGTTCAGCCAGTATACTGAGTTTAGTTGTTTCTCTGATGAGGAAGTTCCTGCAGGAGATGACAGTGTATGTGGTAAATTACACAAATACACGAGGGTAATCTCTGCTGTAGTTACCACGCTGCCTGTCACTAAGAGTGCAGAACTCCTCAGCAGTCCCAGAGGGGCTTTCCTCAGAAGACAGGAATAGGCAGTACGTGTTTGCCCTGAGTTACATGAAACTATCTCTTGGGTCATCATGCTTTTCCTTTCAGAAGGAAACTCTTTCCCCTTCTTTGTATTTACAGCTAGAGCCCATTTCGTGATTTGCATTGAGTGACAGCAGTGTTTCCTGGCACCTTCAGTACTTGGCCCCTCACAAGGCAGCACCTTTCCAGGGGGGGCTGATCCCCCACCAGCCAGTGGTCCCCTCCTTTGCTACCCATGTATAAAGAGCAGTACCTGCTATCCCCATGAGCATCGTCGTGTTCAATGTGCATCCCTGGGAAGAGCTTGCACTTTCACGTGAAATGGTATCGTCCCATCCCACCTTTCCAGCACCCCACTCCCATTGCAGTCACATCAGGCTTTGGTTGCTCATTCATTTCCCATTGGGTCTCCCCGTGTAGATACTTGATTAATATATTATTTCTCCCACTCCTCCCTCTGCCTTTCCACCCATGGGTATTGCAGCACCAGCACAGATCTTTCCATACCTGGTCACAACAACTGCTGGTGTCTGGGCAGCATCCACCAAGAACTGGCCGACTTTAGGGGACATCTTATTCACAGTTTCATAGATGTAAGCTGCAATTGCGTCAGGGATTACCAACCAGTCACGACGGTCTTTCTCAAAGATGGACTTTGAGTGCACTTCTGAGAAAGAGGAGGCAAAAAACCATGAGGCTTCTCCAGTCAGTTGTGTCTCTGACATCATCCCCCAGATGCACTGGGAAGCGACTTGAGATTCTGAGATTCAAAGCCTCCCCGAGAAGGCAGCATCCTCTAGCAGCATCCAGCAGCACCTCATCACTCGTTTTTGGGCAGCTAGGTCATAGGCCTTACATGGCAGAGTATTTGCATCAGGTATGGACAATTTTCATGCCAGGCCCCTACCAACTTGTTTCACGCTGCCAAGCACTACATATTCATGGTCTTGAACTGTGTTATTGGGCTTCAGTCCTACTTTATGGATGAGTTAGACTTCTCTAAGGCAAACGAGAACCTGTAGAGGTGAGCCTTGTCTCAGGCAGACAGAAAAGCTTTTCAGACTTACCAGGGAGAGTGGTGCTAAGGAGCAGAATCAGAGCTATCACCAATGCCCTGGATTGCACCATGGTTTGCTGTACCAGTTCCACTCTCTACACCAAGAGACCTGCTGGAATCGGCATACAATATTGTGTTTGTTTTCAGAGAAATAAAACGTCAGTTAAACATCAGATTTTTGCAACAAAGCTAACCAATAAATGAAGAGGAGAATAAGAAAGGTCACAGTGCATTTCCTCTGAAGAAGTGAGGAAAAGATAGTATAAAAATGAAAGCATCTTTTTATTAGGATATTTACAAGTATCAACAACAAGCGACAGCTTTCAGAGCTCCAAAAAATATGTGACAGTTAAAGCTACTTCTTTTATACGAGAGCTAAAATTCCTTGTTTCAGCACGTAAGCAAACCATTAAAACTGTCAGAGGTCAGAATAGGTTTCCTCCATACATAAGTACAACTGAAAAATTCATAATGTGGGGATTTTTTTGTTTCTTTTTTTTTTTTTTTTTTGTAAATGGTTCTAAAGAACATTATGCTAGTGAGTGCATCACATACAAGGATCATCTTAGTGACCTGGTGATCTGAGTATTTTGTCTTGCTCTAGTTGAGGAAAGATCCAACTAGGTTCTCTTGTCTTTTCCACACTGGGATTAATGAAGCAGATAGTAGTCCAGGCAGAACAAATTCTCAAAAGGGAGTGTGAACTTTAGCCTCGTCCAGCCTCAGTTATTTTGTCTATTAAAAAAGTCAGAACTGGAGGCACTCTTGAAAATTTGGTACTCTGTACATTGAAAAGATGACATTACATCTAAACAAGCTTTTCAAACACGTTGTGCTTCAACAAACGTTTAGAAGTGAAAATTGATTTATGCCCTGAATTAGAGGGCTAAATCACTCACAGCAACATGAAGAAAACACTGCAGTGTTAGGAATTGCAATGGCAAAAAAGGCTGCAAGGCTATTACATGTGACTGCTTTGCTAAATCCTGTGCCAGGTAGCTACAAGTCAATGCTCCTTCTTATCCCACAGTAAGGAAATTTCCATCCATTTTTATTTCCTTCTGTGCACAGATTACCTCCAAAAGCTACTACTCCATCTTTACTAGACATTTGCTGACCAGCAGCAGTTGCTCCGTTACCACCCTTCCTTGATTTTTAATCCGAGAGCCAGTTTCTCCCTCTGTAGACAAAAGGTATAAATTTGCTTCCCAAGAGCATAGAGAGGATCTTACCCGCTTTAGAGCCTGTAGTGAAGGCAGCTGGGAAAAGGTTACATATCTTCCAGCACTGAAAGTCTGCAATCCCTAATGTGGGCTTGACCATCTTATAAGCGTCTTATGGAGAATCCATCACTCAGCTTCAATCCAGGTCACGTCAAGCACTCCCACCCTCCTCCATTTCAGCAATATTCCTGGCTATGGGGCATGAGAAGGGCTCACACTTTTTGGCTTGCCATAAGAAATGGGGCAAAATAGGCAGCCACCTCCACTCACTTCTCTACGTCCTAGATACACCAGTCACAAAGTCCATACCACCCAGAAGAGAGAGTTCAGCTCTTACCTGTCCTGCTTTCTCTCTCTTTCTCAGTCCGAAGCTGAGGTAGATGCTCATCTGAGACATCGGCATTTATGCAGAGCTAATATAGCGATAGCCAGGGGTCAAAGGTCCTGCTTTGTTTCTCCATTTGCTCTTTTGCCAGCAGATCCAGCTCAGTGGGACAGGCAAGAAGCTGTTGAGGACTCTGGACCTGTTATTGAGATTTGGTAATGGAGGGTCAGTCTGACCTGAGCCTAAGAGACATGGAAGGCAGCTCCTGGGTCACTGAGTCCCTTACAGGCAACCATGTCATAGAGGCCCCTTTCATAAGCTGACCAAATTCCACATTAACAGTAGCTACAGCTGGGTTGAATTTTGCTCCCACTGTTCCTGTGGGAAGGCCTGTGCCGTAACCTTATTGCTCTGACAGTTGGAATTTATTTGGGGCTAACACACCCACTTGTATTTTACCCTCCAACAAATGCATTAACCAAATGGTGCACAGGGGAGAGCGTGCACCTCACGTTTCTTCTTTCCCTATGTCCAAGCCTTTTTGCACAGGCTGACAAGATGGGCATACATCTAAGCCAGATGTCAAAAATTGCCCAGGGGAAACATTCAGCTGTGGGGCCGGCAGCAGAGGAAAGATGTGGACCTGTTAGAGCAGGTCCAGAGGACGGCCATGAAAATGATTAGACGGCTGGAACACCTCTCCTATGGAGAAAGGTGGAGAGAGTTGGGGTTCTTCAGCATGGAGAGGAGAAGGCTCTCGGGATACCTTATTGCAGCCTTCCAGTACTTAAAGGAGGCTTATAAAGAAAGATGGAAAAAGACTTTTTACCAAGGCCTGTAGCGACAGGAGAAGGGGAAATGGGTTTAAACTGAGTGTAGATTTAGATTGGATATAAGGAAGACATTCTTTATGATGAGGGTAGTGAGACATTGGAACAGGTTGGCCAGAGAAATTATGGACACCCTATAATTGGAAGTGTTCAAGGCCAGGTTGGATAAGGCTTTGAGCAACCTGATATAGTGAAAGACGTCCCTGCCCAAGGCAGGGGCAGGGTGGATGAGATGATCTTTAAAGCTCCCTTCCAACCCAAACCATTCTGTGATATCTTTTCCCCAGGCTCCCTGAGGACCTGGTACCAGTCAAAAAGTGGCTGCGTTGCTGCTGTAGGGCCTATTTTCCCATAGCTCAAGTTCCAAGTGCCCATTGGGTCTTCAGTCAGGCCAACTGTCTGTATTTGGCACATGCAACCACTAAGCAGTATGGGGAAGAGACAGAAAGGCTGCAACACTGATCTACAAAGGGCATTAGCTAAGAGGAATGGGGAGGACATTAAGCCTACTGTGCGAGACCCAACAAACCTCCATTCTTATGTCAGCCACTTACTTATTAGGTGACTGTCACATGTGGAAAGTGTGAAAAGCTCAACCAGTATCTTCATTTATCAACCAAACAAAATTTCTAGAAGACTTTTCTTCTCAAGTACTTTAGAACCAAACAGTAAGTGTTCTCATTTTACAGACATGGCAGCCAAGTCAGCAATTGCTGCAGTGGGTCATATCATTAAAGAGGGCTGCCAATGGTTTCCCAGACATTTTCCCACTCTCTTGGTGAATATTTATTCAAATTATCTTCTTTCTTAGAAAAACAAAGAAAAAAGTCTCCCAAAATAAGTTGAACATGAAAAATCCCCCATACAAGCAAACCATGTTGCATTTTTGTCCAAAAAATAACAACAGAAAATTCTTAGTAATGTATAAAAAGGTTAATTCCAGAAATAAGAACCGAGACTTTTCAGTTCCACTTCTGGTGCAAACACTAAAAAGCAATTTATTGTCTAGTAAGAACACACAAGAGCAACTGGTTGAAAAGTTCTCTTATATTTTAATTATACATTTGACAGTCATTGAAGAGAATCTACACATTTACCATCTGCTTTTACAGCTGGAATAATATTCAGAGGACCAGCACAAGGCACATCATAGGCATTAAACTTAGCAGAAATAGCAACGAGCAGTCATCACACGTGGGGGTTAGTTTAATAAAACCTCAAGTGTCATCTCTCTCCTATGGAGACAAATGGAAGGCTCTAACCATATTAAGTGGGTGTTTTAAACTGATGTGCTGTTGGAGGTAGTAACATAGAGGGGACTTAGCTACCCTATGTAGTAATACATACTGCTGAAGAGCTTTGCATTGTGGTTGTTATCACACAAGGTAACTTCCCCCCAGCTGCCAAAGTTAGCCTAACTTTAGCTAGTGCTATCATGAATACAATCCCAGAGATAGCAACTGGGCATTTCAGCACTTTCTACTGCCAAACAGGCACTTGCCAAGACCAGATCAATGATTGCACAAGAAGCAGCCCTTGCCCTCCATTCCTGGAACGGCATTCTGGAATGGCAGGGCACTCTGCAAATAAGCAAGATAGCCAGATATTGCAAGTCCTTTCTTAATCAAAGAAAAATTACATGATTTTTTTATCTCTCTTATGAATCTCTGGTCTGAGGTGGAAAGCAGCTGACAGGCGCAGCACAGGCGTCCTTATCTGCCCCATGTGGCATGGTTACTTACTCATAACATTATTATTTTAAATTAGGGTAACTCCAGTGGCTATCAAGGCACTTAATCTGGGACAGAAAATTCATTCTTGGGGGTAAGGTATCTTCCTTCAGCTGCATGACAGGAAGAACAAAAGTCTAGAATGGCAATAACTCCCAAATGTGAAACATATTTAACTTTTTTTTCATCACAAATGGGTTGACATAAGACTATCAGCTCTTCAGAATGGCTGAAAAATTAAGCATGAATAAATTACAACCTAGAAAGAATGAGGCTAGGCTACTTCCTACTGTTACTTCTTTCAGTGTGTAGTATCTGAGCTGCTCAATTCTCTCTCTCTTTTAAAAAGTCAAAGACCCTGTAATGTTACTGGAAAAAAGAGTCCACATAGTATTGTGCAGTGCTGTCACAACGGCTTTCATTTATAGCCAATTAAAAACAGAAATAAGCATTCAAAGCAGACCCTATTTCCTTGCCACTCTTCTATCTGCTTGCAGTTGTAAAGCATGTGGATATAGATTTCCTTTGTCATTATTTCACAGCCCACCAACTGGTGTTTTATGAACCGTAGCGGTCTGTGGACCAGTAAACCTGGTACCATTTCTGCTTCCCTGCTGGATAACCTAATCTACTTCTGTCACAATTTAAGAAGTTACAGAATTAAGACTGAGATACAATCAATTTTCCCTGAAGAGTTTTGTTTAATGTTTCTATAAATACGAACAAAGTGACTGAAGAGGAGCTCAAGTATGATAAAGATAAAACTCTTCAGACTTCACACAGCACAAATTGTGCAAATTCACACAATCTACAATTAGTCACCCTAGCTCAATTATGGGGACTAGAGGAACAAATAAAGATGGAGGATTTAGATAAAAAAGCACAACCTCTGCAGTTAGTGTGCTCACACTACAGCAGCAAGCTTCAACAGCTGCTACTGTTACACAAAACCATCTAGGTTTTCTTGCTGTGTGAGGGGGTTATTGCTCTCGGGCAAACTTGCTGGGCATGTGTTGGCTTATAGACTCTTGAATGTGAAGGAAAGTGAACTCTTTCCCATGCTGCCATCTTGGGATCTCAAGTGATGTCTGAAGAGCCTCTACTCTTGATGGAGAAAGGGGCAGCCCTTCCCTGAAACCCGGACATTTGGGCTGTGTTGAGATGACAGGAAGAAGAAGTTGTCCTGCATGGTGTATGGACCTATTGGAAGCATATGACAGTCCAATTCCAAGCCACTAATTCAGCTTCCAAGGGGAGAATTTGCAGAGCCCTGGGTATCTGCTACTAGTAGCCAGAGGGCAATGCTAAAGTCAAAACAGGGTGCTAGTTTTGGAAGAAGCAGCCCCATATTATTTTCTATCATTTCAGTCACCATAAACTCCTGTTAACTAAAAAAATACTAGCTCATCATAGAAGAGGAGATGCATAAAACCCTCAGCATGTCATTAAATAAGAAGAAAAATGATTCACACTCAGTGACTGAGAACCAGATTCAAGAGTGATACTGGCTTTGCAACCTCTGTGAAGACACTTAATTCTCTATATTTCAGATGTAACTCATAGGTCAGTTCACATTATTCACAGTTTGGGTCTAGTGCAGACAAGGACTATGCTTAATACAGCCTTCCTTTCTTGAATTCAGACTTTGGAGTTGGTCCTTTAGCTCTTTTAGCTCTGTTTTGTGCTAGCCATCAACTGCTGGCAAACAGCCCCCTCTGTCTTCAAAAAGTAGGCCTCTGGTTCTGAAACAAAGTCAACTAGAGAAGCTAGTGGGTCCTCCTGCTTTATCTCCATACACAGGAATTAGAAATAAGCACTGTCAGCCAAGAAACTGTAGGAAAATGAGCACTCTCTGTAGTAGCCTTTGGTTGACCAGCAACCGCATTGGATATCCAGGTAGGACTATTTGCTCCAAGTGTGACGTTTCCCATCATTGTCCAACGAAAATAAAAAAAGGAAGTGGGCAAAGTGAAAGCCTCTCCAACTCAAGTCTTCCAAGGGAAAGCATAAGCACATCAGTAATTGGGACATTAAACAACAAATAGTAGCAAGTGTCCCATGCGGCACTGGTTGGGCAATAAGCTAGGCAATACAGTCATTGATACTGGCCAATCTCTGGTGCCTCTGGGTTACAAAATACTTCACAAGATGCTCCAAAAGCTCCTTGCCAACAGTTGAGTTCCTTGAATCCAAGAAGTGCCTTTGGCAAGCCAGTCTCCCATGAAAGCAGCCAGTACCCACAGAACCTCTCTTTTTCCAGCTCATTTTAAATGAAAACAGTGTATGAATTGCATCAAGGAGAAAAGGCAAGTTGTTCTCCTTCGCAGCTGGTCTCAGAGCATATAGAAATTCTGTGTTCTAGTTGCAAGGTAAGAGATGAGAAAACCCTGCAATCTAGCTACAGATCAGATGCACCACATATGCAGAGTTGGTATAAATGTCAGCTGAGTAGTAAAAATGGTGACTGTAAGAGTTCTTCACAGCCCTTTATCCCACCCCATGTGTATGGTACACGGCACAGAGAGAAACGGGAGAATATAAAATGCATGGAAAAGAGTACATCACTTAGGAAAGATATATCCACCAAAGTCATGCTTCCTAGAGTTGAAAGAAATTCTGGTCCATGGTGTGAGGGACAGTAGGCATACCTTGTTCGGTCTCTGTAGGGACGGCCAAACCTTGGTAAATTTAGCCCTTTAAATTTACAAATAAATTCAAGTCTGAGTTAAAGGCTAGAACAAGTATCTTTTAAGGCACTAAGGTCTAAGCTTAAAGTACGGCAGGTTGTTTCAGTCAGTATAGGGCAGATAAGCTGGCAATTTGCAGACGTCCTAGTGAGCTCTTATTAAGGCAGTGAAATATCCTTCCAACACTGTGATGCTTCTGTTTAGGAGGGAGGCTTACCAGGGACAAAAGGAAGCCACTGCCCCAACTATGCTGAGCAGCCAAGCAGAAGCAGCAAACATTACATGTTCTGAAGCACAACAGATGGCCTTAGAAAGGAGATGCTGTGCCTCCCTATGCCAAACTCCCAGGGGACTGGATCAGGTGACCACCAGAGGACTCTTCCACCCTAGATTATTGTACTGTCCCATGACTTTACAACTCTGCGATCATTGGAGCCATCCTCCAGTAACTGGTGTGCAAGGACCAACATTCTATAGACTGGGCTCCTTGCAGTGCCAGGGCACCTAAAAAAGACAACTGGTATCTCTCTTTAAAGATTAGGAATACAGCATTTACTAAAAAAATCTTCTGTTTCCAATAGAATGTCCTCAATGGACCACAAGAATAAAAAGCGGTTATGTATTGCTTTCATGGCCACTAGACATAGATTCTTCAGAGTTACAAGTCTAAGGGGAAGCTGCTTCATTTGGTTTTTTGCTGGTTGTCAGTTCAATCAAAAGCAGCCATCCCAACATACATAGTAGAAAAGCTACGAGGAGTCCTGCGGGAATCTTAGTTCTTTCAGTACTGGCATTAAATGACTATGCTTCTTCCACTGTGGGAACTTCCTCTGTCCTGCAAGAGAAAATAAAAGATTCAGTAACAAGGAAGGATGAATGGAAATCATGTGTCTTCCTACCTGCTCTGAGCACCATAACAAAACCATTCATACACATCCCAGCTGGGACTAGAATTGCACTTCCTTCCAAAACTCAGAAGGAAAAATGGTAATGTGCAAAATACAGCCCTTTAAGAAGACTCCCACCTGGGAAAATTCTGCATATATGTGATAAGGGACACTTAATACTTTTTAATTTTAAAGAACCTTCATTTTTTTAAGGGGGAATACACTGTCTAACTTGGAGACTAGCAATTGGATATGAAGCTTTTCAGACTTCGGTTGCTACCTGAAATCTAGTCACAGTGTAAACTGACAAGATGAGCTGTGAACAATAGCCGTTCACTTCCCATATAATGCATGCTCAGTTCTCAGGAGTCCCAACAAGCGAGCCATACTCTTCCACCTGGCCTGGAGTATCACACATTTCTCACCACTATAGCCACCCATGATCTTAAAACCTATTTCACATAGCTTTAGGCATCGTACCTGGATGCCTTCCCATATGAACCATCTTAAAAATATCACCAAGATACTATAAAAATTAAATGTTGGAGATCGATAATAGGAGAATCATGCACATCTTAAAAGAAATCAGAAGTAAACCAACACCAGAGAGGGTTGCACAGGGATACTCAGTACTGCTGCCTACTCTGGAAGTGCTTTCTCCCCAGGTGGTGCCAGGAGAACAGCTCTTCTAACACCAACACATACATAAACCCCCAAACACCTCTAGCTGGGAACAGGAGTGAGAAGGTATAACATGTCACCCAGCGTGGGATGTGATAGGGGACCTACTTTATTGGATTGCTCACTTTACCCGTGAACGCACTATAGGCATGCAACACATGTCTGAAGGCAGGGAACTCAGCAGCCTCTTCATAACCAAGCTGCGCAGGGCACCCAGTGCTCCTTGCCCTCTGTTTGAAAGACAACAGCCTGCAGAAAGTAACAAACATTCACTCTCACTCCATAAAACCCACCTCTTGCCTTAGATGGGAAAGCAAAAAGGCATCTGACTCACCGAGCGTGGCCCCACACTGCCTTTGTGCTTCTTCTCCTGACCTGGGATGACTTCTAATGAGCGATAACTGGGGGGTTTATCTTCTGGCCATTCCCGAGACCGGTGCCGCCGCCTGCGGTTTGTTGCTGGGCGACGGACTTGCTCTTCTGAGGAGCTCCATGACCCCCGGCGAGAAGGGGGAGAGTAGCTGTGCCTCCGCTGACCTGAGTTATTGCTCCTCCTGGTGTGGTGCTGGTAGTCTCGCCTCCCTGTGGGCTCCTGTCTCCAGCCACGTTGGTGGCTGGAGCGCTCCTTGGCCTCCTCTGGATAGAAACTGCAGCTGCTGCTGCTGCTCTTCCCCCTTTCAGACTGGCGTGGGGGTGACACATCCCGTCTAGAGTACTGGGGCCTGCTGTTGTAGCCGCCTGTCCTCTGCCTCTGAGGATGGTCCTCTTGCTGCCTGTTCCAGGGCTCCCGACTGTAGCTGGAATGAGAATCTTCACTGGAAGGCAAGGGCAACCTCCGATATTCCCTTCTGTCCTCTGCTGCAGAGTCCCATGGTCTGGGGGTGCAGGCAGCTCTCTGTGGCCGTGAGGAGTTGCTGCTCCCATGGATGGAGGAGATGTGATCAGCGAGAGGAGGTGGCATGATCTCAGAGCCCAGGGAGGACAGCAAGCTGGGCTGCACAGCTTGCCGCTGGTGGGAGGGTGGCCGGAGCTGTGACATGTTAAGATTTTGGATTTCAGACTCCAGATAGTCCAAAACACCCTTGTTAGGGGAAAGCTGAGCTTGTGGCTGCACCAGTGGAAGACTGTTCTGCAGAGACACATCTAAGGATAAAAGCACAGGATAACACAGCAAGTCAAGAGGAAACAATAAAGAGAGGGCCCTTCTGCACTAATGATCCTGGCTGAGTCCCTTCTGAGCCTGTTCTCCTGCTCCTCCTCACTGCAAGAGCTGTGCGAGTCTCAAGCACCACAACCAGCACATCCAGATCACACAAGGTAAGATGGAAAAGAGTAGTAACTAGTAAGTTGTAGCATGATCTATGTTTTGGGCAGCACAGAGGTAAGAAATCAAAGTCATCCAGCACACCTGGAAATATAGCTTATGTATTTAGAGAGAGGAGCATTTTTTTCCTACAGCATTGATACCAAATTTTATTTAAAAAAAACCCCAAAAAACAGAGAAAGTTCATAGTGTTTCCTCTTATATCTCATTGAATTGGAAAAATATGAACCAATACTGCAAAAGAAAAAGAAATTTTTATATATATGCACATATACACACACATGTATGTATAGATATAAGGAGCAAATGGAGAAGTTTCTTCACTAGGAGACTGGTCCAGCTCTGGAACAGTTACCCAAAGAAGTCATGGAATCTCCATCCTTGCAGGTTTCCAAGACTTGGCTGGACAAAGCCACAGCTAATGTGACTGAGGTTGGTGACAGTCCTGCTTTAAGCAAGAAGTAGGACTAGATGACCTTAGAGGTCCCTTCTACCCAGCATCTCTAAAAAGCTTACCTGAAACAAATTTAAGGGAAACTTAAGCACAGGCGATTCAAGGACTGTGAAACCACAGGCTAAGAAACTCCCCGAGGAACAAACTTGCCCATTTTCTGCCAGCATGCACATGGATCTCCTTGAGAAGACTCAGTGTATTCTGTCTTAAATCATGATGGCTCAGTCACCAGATTTTCCTAAGGAAAACTGGTGCCCTGGCTAGGAAAAATGGTAACAGTAGAATTACCTAGCGGGCTAAAATGTATATACTCAAACATCTTGAATGTAGCATTTAAGATGTTTGCAAACTATTTCTTCAAACAACAGTTAAGACTCATCAGACACAGAGTAAATCTGTGACTGCTCTATAGTGATAAAAAGCTAATTTCAGATGAAAAGTATGTTATATTTATTTGAGAAGTCATTATGCTGAATTCCCCTATTTTCCTTGGGTGATTAAATAATATTAGTGGTAATAAGTAATTTTATTACTTATTTCTCTAGGACTTCAGAGACTCCATCTTCCCTCCTCCATTAAGGTTACAAATAAATACCACTAATACAAGCTATTTCGGGGCAGAACAACTAGCAAATTCTTCCTGGTTCACTAAAGAGTCCTTCATTTTTTGCTGCATGCAGGCTAGATCTATTGCACAGAAGGCAGTTTGCCCTTAATCATTTGAAGACTAGATATTTGATAACAACTCAAACAAATTGCACCTCACTTGTCATGTCAATTTTGGCTATAAGGAGTTGACCGTGACCAGTACAGCAGAACAAAGACACAGTACCCTCCTCTGCCACATGAAGTGAGATAAGCTGGGTATATTTACCGTGCAGTCACTGGGCTGTAGCACAGATATACCTTAGTTAGCATGAAACTACTTCACCCAGCACTGCACCTAGCAAGACACTTAAGATGGATAGGCTGTATTTATCCACCCAGGCAAGTCTATAGCACGCTGCAGATGTAACAGAGCTGTCATGCTAGGACATGCAGTCGTGCTAGGAACACTTTTCTCTCTTTAGTAGTATAGAGGCTAAAGCCTCACCTGCTGAACCTCCCTAAGAAGTTACCTGTTTCTCATCCTGTTTTCCCTCTGAAATGATGCTCATGGTCTCACCTTGTTGCAGTAGAGGGTTCAGCTGGTAAGAGGAAAGTTGTGAGTTCCTGTCGCCACCTCCATAGAACATGTTGGGTGACATCCAAGGTGCAAGTGCCTGAGCCTGCTTCATGAACCGATGCCGTTCCAGTACTGTAAAAGAAGAAGAAAGCTTACAGCAGCTGTCCGGAAAGCACAGCTTGCAGACTACATACCATTTTGCTTGATAGACTATAGCCTTTGGATGCAGTAAGATACAGGAAATTCACAGAATGAAAAGCTCTCTCTACCCTATGACAAAGGTAAAACAGACCACAGGAAATTCCAATATGAAGTTGTACAGCTTCAAAAAGATACCTAAAACAGAAGAAAAGGGTTACTGCCTGATATTCAGGGTACAGTTCCAGCAAGTGGGAACAAATGGCACTATGATTAAGTACAGAGTACATAACCAAATGCAAGAGTTCAACCTGCCTTGTCATTCTGAGTACAGTTGCAGAAAGGTGGGAAGTAATGTTTCATACAGCAAGACATACCACACTGTTTTCTCTCTCTTAAAACTCTTTCAGGTCATCATTGGTCCTTTCCCTTTTTAGCTTTGATTTACAGCTAAATGAGACCTTTTTTTGCCGCCTTCATGTAGGCTCTGTCCAGATCGTATTTTCCACGCCACACTCCATCATTTCCTCTCTGTTCCACAAACAGGGCACTCGGAGAGGCACTGTCCAGCTTCTCCTTTTCTAGTCCTTCAGCCACTCTTGTTGTCTCTCTCTGTAATTTACCTCAGCACGACTGCTTAAATTAAATCCCTTAGGACAGTGTGGTCAAACTGGTGAACAAACTAAATTTCCTATTCTCAACAGCAATGTCCAGTGTGCCAGAAGAGTAAACTCAGTGGAAATTTCTCTCCCTCACTGTTTTTCAATGGCTGCTAACTGCAGACCCTTACTCATGGGGTCAGACTCCAATTCCACTTCACTTTTTTCAGCGCTTCCATCTCACCTCCTCTACACAGACAACCTCACCATCCCTGTCTTCAAAACCATTGCTCATTGCTGCTTCTTTTTTGGGAATACCTAAAAACATCTTACAGAAACTTACCCCTTCTACCACAGACAATCAAAACTTAAGTTTACAAGCAAGTAGATTCTGGAAGCCCCAGACCTTACAAAGCCTGACTCTGCATGGTTTGTCCGTCATTAGTGGGTGAAGGTTTTCTGCAACAGGGCCTTTGAAAAATTTCTCTTATATGGCTTCTCTGGAGTTTCAGAATTGGCAGGCTTTTACTGCAGCCTCTTCTCTGGTCAGGCATGAACAGAACATTCCTGGCTATACAGGTCAGAAGACAGATAGGAACGTAATTGCCTTTGAGTATTTTACCCCTCTGATACATCTGGCTGAAGTTGGCTGATGAAATTAAAAGCTATTGGAGGGAAAGAGACTGGGGATAGACAGACAGGTTGACTGCAGAAGCCTCACTTCTTTAAGAAACCAGGCTACAGTTAAGCTCCAATTAATTCTGTCCCCTGGGTTCATCTGCAGCAGGCAGCATTTAGACTGCATGCTCTTTGGGACTGAGGTCTCCATTTCAGGTAGCACTCTAGTTATTAAACATGTCCTCCTTTAGCAGTTTCACTGAATTTATACAGACCACCACTTGCAGCAAAACAGGGACTGACCATGCCTCTCAACACATCCTTCACTTTCCCCACAGTTCATACAGCTCTACTTTGTTCTCCACTCCAAAATCCCTCCCTCTCCCCAGCCTGGCTCCAACCAGAGTGAACTACGAAGCTGGAAACTTCATGGGTTTTAATCCTAATGCTCTGATTTTTCTTCAAAGCTGTCTGGCCTGAGGTAGCAGCTTTCAAGCATTTTATGTCAAACTTGCTTTGTTATTTTTTCCTCCCAGGGGATTTTCCTCCAGTTTATGTTTCAAACTTAAGAGGAGGAGAGAAAGAGGAAAATGAAAAAGGATAAAAAGAAGGGAAAGGCCATATCTCTTCCTCTCCTGTTCCTCCAGTTATCACCTTGAGAATGTCCTAGAACCTGCTGAGTGCAGGTCCATGGGTTTTGACCACAGTCTTTGCCCGAGGAGTGAAAGGCCCAGTAGCTGTGGGCATACCTACTTAGGGTTCCTCTCCTTAGGGTATGAAGGCAGTCACTAGGACCAAAGTCATCCTGTCCCTGTAATTCTCTGATTTCTCCCTACAACTGAAGAAATGCAGAATTATCCATGAACTTCCTTCACAACCTTCATCCTCTCTTCCTTCCCCAGATACTTTGCCTTCCAGTTTGAACCCAACATATACCCTGGTTCCCCACCTGCAAAATGGAAGTAAAGTTACTTCTGTTTTTGAAGTGCACATATTTATCTGAGGAAGGTCAGATTCACCCTGATTCCAAAACTAATGCCTGCTATAAAATTTTGGCAGAATGTCATGTTGTTCCCTCCGCCTACTCCCTGCTGAGAAAGGTCGTTCTTCATCTTTGACAGACTTTACAGATGCTGGGCCAATTATCCAATTATTAAAAAAAAAAATATTTTCCAACCTAGTCAAACCCAGGTGCAAGTATATCCTATTTTGCACCAATTCATTAGTGGAAGAAGTCCACAGTAGAAAAGGAACAAATAAGAACAGAAGGAGGTCATACATATATTCACCCTGGTGGGCTTTTCTCAGAGGTTTCCATGGGGAATGTAATTGACTTGCTCCTGGGGCATGTTTAATATTTCTGTACACCAACTCTGAATTACTCAAACAATGCACTTCTTTTATTGCTAGGTTCAAAACCATGTTAGTTAATGACCTGACTTAAAACACCCAGAATTACCTTGCCTCAATGGCATGTGTAACTGTTCGACAGATCTAGACTACCCTCTAGTGGCCAATAATTGGGAAGAAATCACCGGTACTCGGCTTGCACAGTAACTTGTAAGACTTAGTTGAGGATTTCTGCCTTCTCTTCAGCTGCGTGGAACTGTTATTCCTCAGGACTGTTTTTTAAGAGGCCCCCGTATCTATTTTCTTGGGGTTTTTAACGCCTCCAGTTCACTTCTTGGAGTGCAAAAATGCAAGTCAGAGGCAGGATGAAGTGAAGGTTGTGCTAGAGGAGGGGAGCAGGCACAAGGATCCCTTGCAAAGTGGATAAAGAGGGCATGCAGCTGGGATGGAAATTACAGCCACAGAATCCAGCAGCCACGCAAGGAGGCAGGACTTATCTGTACCTTCTGTCATGAGCAGGGAGAGGTTTTGGGAACCCTGCAAGAATCCCTCCTACTGATCCTCAACAGGAGGGAGGAAAGACAAGAGCAGCAGTCTGGAGCATATGTGCTATCATCTCCTACCACACAGAAAAACAAAAAAGAACTCACACATATTCTGAATCCATTTTTTGACAAGAACTAGGAAGTCTGGAGGTGTGAGTCTTTCATCTCCATCATCTCTCTCTCCCTTCATGGAAACTAATCTTTCTGCCAAGTTTCCATAGTCTCCTCAATACCACACATTTTACTTCACAGCTTGTAAAGCTCCCAGAAAGTGTTTTGTTTTGTTTCGCTTTGCTTTTAGCAAATGAGAGGGTTGCTGTATTCATTCTTTGCAAGGGCTAAGAAAATTAAGCTTAAAACTCTCACAGCTTACTAACACCCAAGGTATACCAAATAGCTCTTTTTCAGGTAAAGGGAAACCAGAAACACAGCTCCCTTCTTCATAAATCCCTTCCTTGTAGCATCTGGAGAAGGATCTAGTGATTTCAGTGTTATGTAAATGTATTTGTTGCATTTTGTTCCTGTCAGATTATGTAAACTCCAGGGGTGTATTCCACCTTGTGTAGCTACTAAGTTTCAGTTACAGGAACACAGAGGTTTTATGACGTTAATAGCCAAAATCAAATGATGGCCTTATTAAGAGAACAAGGTCTGGCTGCAAAATCTTTATTACTGCTAAAAACTACACACACAACAAAGTTTCTCTTGACCCTGAAAACCTCAGAATGCATTTGCAGGGTTGACAGACCATCCTTCTCCTTTCTTTCTCCTCACTTCCTTCCCCAAAGAAAAACAGCTTTTTCTTGTAGAAGGAGCAGCTCTGAACATAACACAAAGATAGAAAATTCCAATTTTTACATAATTACCTCTCAGAGTACCTCAGTACTACCAAGGCATTCGCTTGCTTTCCTCACATGCATAGGCATATACACCACAAGACAGGGAACAAGTGTCCTGAGCTACTCATACAAGGGAANGGCTCCAGAGCTGGATGCAGTATTTCAGGTGGGGTCTCAGGAGAGCAGAGTAGAGGGGCAGAATCACCTCCCTCAACCTGCTGGCCACGCTTCTTTTGATGCAGCCCGCTATGCGGTTGGCCTTCTGGGCTGCGAGCACACATTGCTAACACCCCCAAGTCCCTCTCCCCAGGGCTGCTCTTGATCCATTTTCTGCCCAGCCTGTATCTGTGCATGGGATTGCCCCAACCCAGGTGCAGGACCTTGCACTTGGCCTTATTGAACTTCCTGAGGTTGGCATGGGCCCACCTCTCAAGCCTGTCCAGGTCCCTCTGGATGGCTTCCCTCCAGCACATCAACCGCTCCACACAGCTTGGTGTCATCAGCAAACTTGCTGAGGGTGCACTCAGTCCCAACATCCATGTTGCCAACAAAGATGTTAAATAGTATCATGCCCTGGATGAGATGAGAGATGTTGGTAGCAAGGGGTGAGTGGGGAGGAACTTCTGAAAGTAGGACACACAGGAGCAAGATGGGCTACGTGTATCCTAGTTCCCCTCCTCTAAAGTCAAATAAACTGGTCATGGTGGTCACAGTGGCCAAAGAAATGTCTCAGTCTATACGGACACTGAACTGGAGGGAGAAAGTGGAGCTCAGCAAGCTGAGTCAAGCTTTTGTCTTGACAGAAGCCATGAATCGATGCACATTTGCCTGAACCTCACCTTCCTCATTACAGCAGCACCGGGTTGGGCAGCAGACACATGGGATGTGGCAGCAGCAATACTGTGGGCAGCACTGGCACCAGCATACTCCAATCAGCAGAAGGAGGAGGAGGCCACCGAGAATGATCAGGAGTACTGTGAGCCAGTCTACGGAGACAGAAAGAGGATCCTGGCATACCTGGGCATAGTAAGTTACCGAGCACCTCTCCACTGCTGGAGACATCTTGGGGTGGGGAGAAAGGGAACAGGAGGAGATATCTGCCACCCAGATAACAAACCACAGGCACTTACGGAGAACAATCAGCTTAACTTCTTTGTCCGCATCGCCTGAAGTATCTCCTGGTGCTTCCACAGTGCAGTAGTACACGCCATGGTCCCACCACATGACCTCACTGATGACAAGGTCTGCCCCTGAGGGAGAGGGACTGAGAGGTCAGTGGGCTATTTGGGACTGACAGACACTACTTTCAGGCCCCACTCTAAGAGGGCCCTCTGCCTGCAGGTGACATATAGTACTGCATCTCCCCTCTTCCCAAGTATAGCCGTCACCTTCAAACAATCCCACTGCAGTCCATTGAGAACTCCTGTAAAACAGCATCAACTGCCAGTCCCTTTTTCCTTTGTGTCGCTGGAAGGCAATGCTACTTAGAAGCTACTAGTTCTGCATGGAGTGAAATAACCAGCATGCTGCTGGATGATGGATGTTAACAGATATCCACAGCTGGCAACCCTACTGGTTTTGGAACACAGATCACTGCCCCCGTTAGGCCAGCCATCCCAATAACTCTTTCGGCAGCAGCAGCAGCTATTGCTCCAGGGCCAGCAGGGAGCATTATAATGGACCTGGACAACTATGCAGTACTTTTTCTAAGAAAGAACTGTTTTCTAGCTTCTGGGCTCCTCAGCTTACTTTTGCACTCTTCAGCAAAATGCTTAGGCATCCTGAGCTCAGCCTTAGCTTGTAGTGCCTCCAACACGCTCAGGCCAGCTGGGGACAGGGCCTTTCACAACTCTTATTTCATTACCACCTCACAGAATATGAAAGTTACAGATGACATTAGCCATGTTTATGCTTCTCTTCACTTGGCAGGCCCAGATATCAGATAATTACTGAGTTCACTCCCTGCCTGGGAGGTCAAGTCACTTACGGTTCTGAATGGTGATCTTTCGTTGCTGGTAGTCGATACCCAGCACAGGCTCCTTCTGCCCATATTTCTGGATGACAATGCGCACCTTTCTCTGGCTGTCATTGCAGTCGTCAGATGGGTCCTGGCCAAGAGCTAAAGCAGCCTGGTATGCTACAAACACACATCATCAAATAAGATACCAAAAGTTGTTTCAAAGGACCAATTTCTATCCCCTTGTGAGCAGCAGAGAAACTCTTGAATGCACATGTGCATTTGCTTTGGTTTAGTAATATAAAGCATGGCTTCAAAACAGCAAGGACAAGTTGCTTTGGAGTACGCAAAAGCAAACAGAGGTAGAGCCACAGGAATGGCAGAGATTTTGAGAATGCAGGAGCTGCAGCGGAGATGCCTCCTGCACTCACAACTGAAAGAACAACAGTAGAAAGAAGCTAATGGTGGTAGGCTGGAGGGCAGCTCCCCGTATAAAGTGGAAGGAAAAGAAGTCACAAAACTCTCAGGATTACTGAAACTAAAACAAAAGTGTGTTTATTTACAAACAAAATCTCCAGACATACATGAACCGCTCATTAGGTGAGGTGGAGCTCATAAAGACGGAAGAAAAATCCATTATCTGATTCCAGCTAAGGATTACGTGTAGAGAGACCCAACAGAATTAATGGAGGGCTAGAGGCAATTTCTGTCCAATACTCTTATGACAGACTCACAATATAAAATATTTCCCAGGTATCTGGGGAGACAAGTGATACAGACAGTCAGCATTGTCTGTAAAGGGCTTGCAATGAAGAGAGGAGAGGACAAAGCTTGTCAAAGGTTCCTCCATTGCTGTATCTACAATGGATCATGAAGAGCAGATCCAACTAAGCGAACACTGTGACCTTCACGGTTTCTGTCCCTGTTGGGGGCTATTAGCTTAAACCTGGGCTCAAAGTACTCACATTATGCTGGGATCAGCAGAGCCAGGGACCATCTGCTTGTGGACTAGGCTGTAGAGCACTTGGTAACATGCCTACCCAACCCACCCACACTGCATAAAGGAGAGTTTGGGCACTAAGACACCAAACAAGTCCAGGCTTCCCACTCTGAGGTCAGTCTTCAGTGTGCAGTTAAGCTAAGGTTGGCCAGCTTAAACATACTGCAGGGTTTATAGAGGATAGGACAGCGTAGCATAGGACAGCGTAGCATAGGACAGCGTAGCATAGGACAGCGTAGCATAGGACAGCGTAGCATAGGATAGTTCAGTTGGAAGGGATCTACAGTGATCATCTAGTCCAACTGCCTGAGCACTTCAGGGCTGACCAGAAGTCAAAGTATGTTATTAAGGGCATTGTCCAAATGCCTCTTAAACACTGTCAGGCTTGGGTCATCGATCACCTCTCTAGGAAGCCTGTTTCAGTGTTTGACCACCCTCTTGGTAAACAAATGCTTCCTAATGTCCAGTCTAAACCTCCCCCGTCGCAGCCTTGAACCATTCCCATGCATCCTATCACTGGATACCAGGGAGAAGAGATCAGCACCTCCCCCTCTACTTCCCCTCCTCAGGAAGCTGCAGAGAGCAAGGAGGTTGCCCCTCAGCCTCCTTTTCTCCAAACTAGACAAGCCCAAAGTTCTCAGCCACTCCTCACAGGACATTCCTTCCAGCCCTGTCATGAGCTTTGTTGCCCTCCTCTGGACGTATTCAAGGACCTTCACATCCTTCTTAAATTGTGGGGCCCAGAACTGCACCCAGTACTCAAGGTGAGGCCGCAACAGTGCTAAATACAGCAGGATCTCTTTTGACTGGCTGGGTATATTGTGTTTGATGCACCCCAGGACGCAGTTTGTATACCATCTTCAGAACTATCTTAAACACTCCTGAATTAAGGCTGCACACACCAGAAAACCTGCAAATGATGTGCTGCCACCGGTACTAAATGTTATTACTTAGAAGTCTTTCTGCCCTCCAGAATGCACGTTTCTTCTAAACATGATTCTAAAATCAGTAACACCTGGTCACAGGTATCTAGTTCCAACCACAGGGCCCCCCATGGAATCATAAAGTCCACTTGCTGTAGGGCCCTTGGTTTCAAATATGCTGAAGCATAAGGTGGGGCTGCCAAGACTGACATATTTCAAACATGGCTGAGCCTCTCTGCCTTCTGAGTTGATGACAAGGAGGACAAACAAGCTGCTTTGGCTAGGATTTCTACAACATCATATCATAAAGCCTTGACATTGCAAAGGAAATCACAGACGTGACCTATTTTTTCTTGGAGTGCAGGGAAATACTGCCAGCTTACTGGGTTTGTGGACAGGAAGAGGTCAAAAGCCCGTATTCCTCAGTAAGTCTACCTCCCCCTTCTTTTCCATTTGAAGAGCTATTCCTTGGAAAACAAGCCTGATACTTACAGACTGAGTAATAGTCAAAGATAGGGTCCTTGCAGAAGGATTTGAAGCGCCAGGTCACCACCACGTCCTGCAGCTGTGCTGAGGTGCTGTAGTCACACTTGAGGACAACACTGGCAAATAAGGTGGTATAACGTTCAACATCCTGCACTGACACCAGCAGGGAGAGGCAGCCTGTAGATGAGAACACAGAAGGCAGTCAGCCAGCAGGAACAGACATTGCATCACAACTTCCACTCTGCACCAGACCAACAACTGAAGTACATCTCCCTCAGCCTCATCCAGGACCTGCACCTACAGACCTCACCAGCCCCTCTGGTGAAGCCATTCAGAGTTACAAACCCTGGTTAGAACATGAGCCTCAGCTTTCCCTGACAAGGCAGCTTGAGCCAGCTGCGCTGGCCTGCCTTATGGACTGAATTCTTTTCTCCAAAGCAACTATTAGTAGCCAATATGTAGCACATCACTCAGTGCTCTCCTTCTGCATGGGGAAAACTGTTCCTCCAAGCTGGGGGAGAGAATTCATTTGGCCCAGAAGCACACAGAATGGGATTGCCTTGCCTTGCCATCCTAACCAGAAAAGTTCTGCGGTGCCATCTCATAAACACCAAATGAATTTTGTCTCGCTAAGACAGTCATCAGAATGTTACCTAGTGGTGACCAGGATTAAGACAATACAACTTTTGGGCTGCAGCATCATAGTTAAATTTGATCTGTTTATTGCCGCTTCACAACAGCACACATCAATTATGCTTTTTTTCTTTTTTACTGAAGCTATTGTTATGTATGTTTCGAACTCATCTGTAACAACCTTGACAGCATTTTCTATACAAGCAGCTGCACCCACTGAGCAAGGTTTTACACAGTTTCTCATAAGCTACGCTTTATTTTAGCCACACTCCAGAGACATCTCTATCTTATTTAAACTTTGATAACACAGTTAAGTTGTGCTTGTCATTAACAATAGTGAAGTTATCACTAGTTGCCTTTGATAAGGCAATACAAACAGCGCGGAGCAAGCGTGGGATGCCCTGTCTGGAATATACCCTGGAGAACAGGGCAGGGGTTGCAGTGCTATGCTAGTTGCTTCTTAACCAGGGAGCACAACAGCAGGAAAGGAGGGAAGCAAAGGGGGAGGCTTGAAAGGTACCAGCTGAAAGGGTCACGATGAACCAGCGCTTGACTTTTATCACATATTCAAAGACTTTCCCTCTCCTCCATGTTTTCAGGATGAGAGCAAGGGAACAAGGGACTATGTAGTAACATCTGGATCACAACTGCAAGCATCATTCTTTCAGTGTCCACAGGTTGCACCTCCATAGTATGTTCCAGGCAAATACGAGCTCACCCAGTTTCCACCCAGTGGAAAACATGCTGTAGAGGTGCAACGCTGCCTCAAGAAGTAATTCTGCAGTAGGATATTGTCAATGCAGTACTTGCTCAGTTTCTGGTTTGAAATGGACTCTAGCTCAGCCAACTCAAAGCACAGGCAGCAAACTCATTTGCCTTAAAAATACCACACAAACACAGAGAGGACCAGGGTAAACTCTGAGTCCAAGGCTTTTCTGAAAAGTAAAATACACACACATGCAGTTAAACACAGAAATACCAGCAGCTGTGCAAACCTCTAGCAAAAACAAGGATCTCTAGTTTTTACAATGTCTTAGCAAAGCAAGGTCCAGACTGGTAACAGATAGTTATGGTTGCTCTTATTTAAGAGCACTGTACTTCAACACACCTTGTTTCAGCTTTCATTGTGAAACAGCTGACCCACAGGTTCTTACTGCAGGAAATCACAAGAAACCAACCCAAAATCCAAACTCTCAAGATTGGCAAAACCTTAATCTCATTGTCAATCAAATGAATTCTGACCTGTTGAGGCTCATGGAAACAGAACAGATTTTCCATGGGTTTCCTACAGCAGCACCTCTCTGTCAAGAATAAAATACTCAAAATCACTACATGCTTTTCATTTACAGAAACCAAAGCTCTTTATGAAAGGGATCCTTTCTCATTACCTCTGTTCTGAGAAAGAGTCAAGCGTTGAAAGATAAGTTACTTATTTTCTAAAGAAAGAGGTTAAAAAACTACTGTTCCCACTGGAGCACAGCCGAATGTCTCTGCATGTCTGATGTTTTGTACTAACTACCCCCAAGAAAACCGAAAAGTTGTGAAATTAAGGCCGGTTCCTAAACTTGGACTGCATTACTCCACTGCATGCTGTTGTCCTTCTTATCCTGCTTGGAAAGAACAAATCTGGACACTACAAACCTAGTAAGTTACTGCTACCCCAGGCCTATGGCCTCACATTGAAGATACTAACCTTCAGAGCCAGTGAAGCCAAGTTTTAGCTAGAACACCATGCAGGAACGTGGCTGTCAAGCAAGACAATCAACAAGCATACCTCCATATTTTTTTTCTTCTTTTACTGGTTCTCTGTGAAAAACTGAACTGTGATATTTAAAGCTAAACCATCAGCAAAGACCCAAGCAGCCAAGAAGCAAAATGATCACTGTATTTCCTACAGGAGGTCAGAAGCTGCCAGGCAACCTGCAAGACTTAGCAGAAAGGACTGGTTGATGAAGGCCGCCTGTGGACATGGAGGCGAGTTCCTATTCTCCATACAAACATGTATCTAGCAGGTATGGAAGCACTGCAGCTACACGAGATCCCCAAAGTGGCTGGGGCTGCTGAGCTAGCAGGGGTGGGCGCTTGTGAGGGAACCCCTCTGTGTCTGTGCCCTGCGCTCAGGTCCAAACCAAGCTGGCCGCATGCGAGCGATACTGGAGCCTGCCAGGAAGCAGGCAGCCACTTCCTCCTAGGAGAGCACCTAGCCGCACCTTTGGGGTAACGAAACTCCTCTCCGCATGGCTTTCGTGCCGAGCTCGGGAGAGCCCCGCTCTTCCGCCCGGCGGGGAGGGACACCAAGAGGGAGAACAACGCTCGCCCGGTCCAGGCCGCCCCTTCCCATCGCCGGCGGACCGTCGCTGCCCCCCACCGCACAACGTTAACCTCAGGCGAAACCCCAAGGCGCCTCCCGGCCCCCGGCCCCCTGTGCCACACGGGTGTCGCGGCGCGGAGAGTGGCTCCGGGAGGGGGTCGGGACCCCACCGCCGCCGCCGCCGCCCCGGGGCGGCCCCACTCACCGGCCGGCAGCCAGGCCAGCAGCAGGGCCCACCGGCAGCGCCCGCGCGGGGTCATGGCGCTGCCTCCTCCTCCCGCTCGGGGACGTCGCGCCGGGCCACCCCGCCGCGCCCACAGGCCCTCCCCTTCCCGTGGCACCTGTCCCAGGGCCGGGCGCTGCCGGCGGCTGCAGTCCCCTCCCTCCGCGGCCCCTCGCCGCCCGCCCGGCGGCAGGTACGCCTCCCTTCTTCCCTCCTCCGTAAAGCCGACAGACTAAATGCTAGCCGCCAGCCTCACAAACTGCTTTAAAAAAACAAAACAAAACAAAACAAAACAAAACAAAACAAAACAAAACAAAACAAAACAAAAGCGTAAAAAATGTGCACACAGGTGTATGTGAGGATACGGACACAGATACGCGGTTTCACCCGAGCTCTGCCGTCTAGGGGAAAATGCGCCGTAACTGAGCGGCGCCCGGGAACGCTCCCTTCGTCTTGTGGGCAGAAAGTTGAGGGGGTTAATTTCATTTTCCCGCTGAGTCCTGAAAAGACCGCAACGGTGGCCAAAAGAGATGTTACTTTAAAAAACAAAACAAACAAAACCAAACCCACAAAAATACCCAAACACCCCCTAGCCCCTCTCATTCACGGCGGAGTCGGAGCTCTG